>JAUMJL010001275.1:0-283347 GCA_033558185.1 Dromococcyx pavoninus | reverse complement strand
GATCACGCAGAGAGGGCGTAACGCCCCGCCCCCAACGCTCGCTGATTGGTTTTACCACAGGTCAGTGCTTGACTCTCATTGGCAGAGGCAGGGTGTCCTCCCTTTCCGTGCTGATTTCTGGCGTAGGCGCGGGTGCAGGAGTTTCTTGACCTCTTTGCTGCTGCAGCTGCTTATCGTCCCCATGGCCAACCTGGAGCTCTTCGGCACTCAGCAGCAGCCGCCGCCAGCGGCAGCCGCCGATAACGGGACGCTGGACGGTGCCGAGGAGGATCCTGCCGCTGCTTTTCTGGCGCAGCAGGAGAACGAGATCGCGGGCATTGAGAGCGACGAGGTGCCGGCGGCGCTGCAGGTCCCGGAGGACCTCGACTCGGGTACGCGGGCGGCCCCGCTCTTCGCCCCGCCTGCGCGGGGCCCGACGGGCGGGCGGGCGAGCAGGAGAGGTTTCCCGGTCTAGCGGGGTTTCGCAGCTTCCTTTCTTTTTTGGAGGCTCCGTGGCCGGGAGGGGCGGTGCCGGTGAGCGGGACCTGGCTGTCTGGGCCATGCAGGCATGTCGTCTTGATCGTTCTGAGTGTGTACTGCTTTGTGTAAGTTCTCTCCCTGCTCCCTCAGAGGAGGTGGTGCTTATATCTCCCGAAGACGTTTGGGTGCCGAAGCTTGCTGCAGTGTTACTTGTTAGAAACGCTGCTGAGTAACTCTTTTCATCTAATCCAGGAGCCTGAAGTATGCTAGCAGTTGAGCTGATGTTTAATTTTACTAAGCATGTAGCTTTTGTTCCTTGTTAACCTTTGTACTGGGTGTGAGAAAACTGACACTGCAGAACACAGTTACATTCAGAGGATGGCTGTGTGTGTTGGGAACTAGAGGTCATGTGTTTTCAGTTACTTCAACAGTAGTTAAAGTAGCCCCGATCACTTGTTTACAGATGCTGTTGATGGAGTGGTTAATGGAGATGTCTATCAGGTAAGACAGAAGTATTCTGTACTTGGAATGTGCTGTTCTGCTCTAAAAAATTTACCTTAATCTAGACTAGTACTTCCCATTTCTTGTCTCTAATGTACTTTTATCTCATCTCTGAAGAGGAACTTCTGTTCTGATAGCTCACTTTATAAAGCTGTTAACACTCTTAATTAATATGCCTCTCCTTTGAATTTAGAGGCAACTTAAGGCAGCAGCGTGTTTTGAATTAATAGGACATAACTGTTGTAAGCAAAGTGACAGGCTTTGTGATATGACTTAATGTTGATTTGCCATGGGCTAATAAGCTCAAAGCATGCTCTGACTACCTAGTTTAAAGCAGAGTTTTCTGAATTGCTTGTTCTTTAATGATAATTAATGTATCCTGGTTGTCTTATCAACATTGGTCTTAGAAGAAGCTGGCTGAAAACATTACGCACTGCTTAGTGACATTAAGTTGAATGACATTAAGCTGCTGGCTAAATAACTCAGTTGCGGTATGAAAGCATGTTAGTCAGCCATGGTAATGACCAGAGGAGGAGATACTTGCTTTATTAGTGTCAGGGAGGAACAAGGCATGCTAAGGCAATCGCTGCACTGTAACTGAGCTTCACTTCTGTTTAGGTAAGGTGTAATCTTTGCCTGCTATCAAGAGTTGGCTGGATAGCCCTGATTAAATGAGTGCTTTGGTAGGGGGCAGCACATTAGCTACTTCTCCATAGAGTTTTAAGTGAACAGTCATCTTTGTGGAGATGCAAACAGCTTTTACTGCTGCTAACATTTTTATATTCTCACCATTGCCTGTGTCACTGGCCCTTTGTGCTTCCTTATACAACTAAGGCTAGAGGAAATATCTTCATGTTGTGTTTGCAATTCTAAGTGACCAGCTGCTTTGCTTGAGGGCTACAGGAGGTCCAAAGAGGGGCAAGACCCAACCAAGTCTGTCATTAGCTACAATCCATCTGGTCCTGTCAGAAGTGGCATTTCTTAGGTCTTTTAAGAGTTGGGTGAAAGAATAAAAGTTGTTGGAGTATCCTTCGTGCCAAATAGTACAATATTCATTAGCTTTGTGAATCTGTTATACCCTATTCTTTTCTCAAGTATTTGAGATTTTGCATAGTAAAAAGTACGCTAGTACTCAACACTTTGATGCTTAAATGTTGAAAAGCCTTCTGTGTTCTAAGCTGGATGCAGCAATCTAAATTCTGTAACGTCTTCAAAGGACAATGGCTTCTAATATCAATTAAGTTAGAAAATGTCCCTGAATTAGACAAGCAAGTTACAGAAAACATTTTAAACTCCTGTGCACAAAAGGATAAAAAATACTTTCACAGCAAATATTTAAGGTGAAATGAACTGGAGGGTCTCTACATCTGCAACTATATAGTGGGGTGCTAGGCTTGTCTTTGGCTTTCTTCAGGTGTAGAACTGTGATACATTTTGAATTCCCCGTCAGCTTGAATTTGTGTTTGATCCCTCATTGCTAAAGGCAGTACTGGATTAATTTGCTTCAATCCTGCTGTAATTTGTGGCAAGATGTTTTTATGGCAATGGTAGAATTGTGTATAACATCAGATAAATGTGTAATGTGCTCAGTTCAAATAGATAACTTCTGCAAGCTGCATAAAATTATCTTAAATATTCAGTTGTCATGTATAAATACTCTTAAGGCAAGGAATAGTAATGTTAATGGTCCAACAGATTCCTATGCTGCCATATCCCAAGTAGATCGACTGCAGTCAGAACCAGAGAGCATTCGTAAGTGGAGAGAAGAGCAAAAGGAGCATCTGGAGCAGCTTGGTAAGTAGTGTTTGTTGCTTGTGAGTAACTTGGTGGCAGATCTTGAGCAACAGAATTCTCAGTCGTGGCTTCTGGCTCTTGGGAATCTAACATGCTTTTTAAGTTTGAGCAGCAAGTCTGGATGAGTCTTCCAATAAGCAGACTTAATATTGGTGTAGGAGTCAGCAAGCAAGTGGCTCTCTGAACCTTTACTTGCAAATAAGCTGACAGAAAATGAACAGCTTTTATCAGCTGAAAACAGTGAATAATACTGCAGCCATCAGCACTTTTTTCAAAGGATAAAGATTGCTTGTTTTTTGCTGAGGTTGTCTGTTTTCACAGGGATCTTAATCTAATGGCTGAGTAATGGACTAATAACTAAATGAAATACACCTATCGAATGCTGTGATACCAGTGGACAGCATCTAAAAGCCTGGTGTGCTTTCCACTCTCGTTAGGGAGGAGGCTTTGCTTGAAATTGTTAGGACAGAGCCTTCTACACAATGTGATTTTGGATAGAGCTGAGCTGATTGCTCTTCTTCTGGGCTAGTTACACCAGATGGGCTTTTTCCGAACTGTACACTGGATATAAAATCATGTTGAGTGCCAGGTTCTCTCACTTTGTTTAAGCACAGAGGCTTTACTGAGCTTTGTTCTAGCACTAGCATAGCAAGATGAATGTGTCTGGTTTTGAACAGTTTACAGGCCAACAGGTTCACTGACTCATAGACTAGTTCAAGTTGGAAAGGATCCTTAAAGGTCACCTAGTCCAACACTCATGCAATTAGTCTACAAATGCCTATCCTAAGCTGAAGTGGATTGTCCCAGTTACGCAGTACAGGCATTCTGTTTAGCTAATCCTCTGAATGTTCATGGTATTTTCAGTTCTCGTGGCCTGAATCAGGAAATCTCCTAACCCTTATCTGAATAGATAAGCAACTGTCTGCACTAGAATGTACCTTGAATCATCAGCTGAAATGTTAGCAAGATCCAACTGGAACAAACATGGCTGACAGATCAATTCTTAAATCTTCAGATGCAAACTCATGAAAGCAGGAAGCAGAATGGAAAGAGAAAGCAATAAAGGAGTTGCAGGAGTGGTATGCAAGGCAAGATGAAAAGCTCCAGAAAACAAAAGCGAGCAACAGGTAAGGTGTCTTCAGCCAACTGAAGAGTTATGATAGTAGATATGAATTAATGGGACAGAGAGATTAGAATACTATTAGTATGTCCTAACACAACTAGTCCTTCAGATCATTAAAGTAACATCTCTTACTAAGAAATATCTTTTTAAGTTTTCTTAGAATCTAGATTAAATATCCAAGAATAGCAAGGGAAAGCATTAAGGTAACAAACCAGAATTACTGAAATTCTTTAAGACACAAAGTTTGAACATGGCCAGAGAATGTTTTAGTCTACCCGCTTGTTTGCATTCTACTAACTGCCCAGGTCTTCAGTAAATCTCAAGTTATCTTTAGAACACATGGAAGTGGCCTTCTAGTTAGTCTTTGCTGCAAATTATTTCATTAGATATTTTAAAACATTTGGCTGCCGCTTTTGGAAGTGTTTGAGAAATAACCTGATTCAGTTCTGCTAGTGAAGAGCTAAATGCTGACTGTATATATGTTGGGTTTGAATTGTCTCTAATTAAGGGCCCTAGGCGGCAACTAGTGATTTGGCAGCTAGCCTGGTAAGCTGTTAAATTTTCTTAGAGGTTCCCTGTGGATTTTTGACTTCAAGCTATGTAAAGTTAATGCGATAGTACTGACTTAGTATCTACTTCTGACCTAGGGCTACTGCTGTCGTTTTGTCCAGGTAATCAGGGCTGCTTTATACTTTGGGAATCCACAGACTTCAGGATGAACTTTTTTTTGAGACACAATTTTTCTTATCAAAATGGCCAGCAGGTTTGTCTTGACTAAGTAGAGTCCTAGATAGACAACTTTTTGCTAAAGGAAGAAAGGAGGCCTACACTTCTACAGAATTATGTGACACTTCCATTTACTGAGGTGCAGTCTTTGGGTTGGGCCAAGAAAGGGAAACAGGATTGACACTCTTCTGGTTGGTGCCAGAGCTCATGATACTCCTATCACTTTATTATGATCAGTGTTTGAGTGCAGGGTATGCATGCTGGAGCAGGGTTTGTTTAGTGGATGTTAAGCATTCCCGTCAGCCTGGTGAGATTCTTTTGTAAAAGTCCACTGTAGCCTAATGCTAACACAGGGACTGTAGTCCTAAACTAGCTGGTCCCAACTTAGAGATGTAGCAGAGCTTTTGTGTTGTCCTTCTTAGTTGATATATTCTATATGATAGCTCCTTTCCTGTTACAGTAAGTCTAGGTGATATAAGGTTAATTTGCTTGTTAAAACTGCGTTCAGCTGTTTTCCCTACTTCTCATCCTTATCTCTTTTCTCCTGCCTGCTTGCCTGCCTGTTGGACTACTTGCTACCTAGGGTGGCAGATGAAGCTTTCTACAAACAACCCTTCGCTGATGTGATTGGTTATGTGTATGTTGCTTAACTACTAATTCTGCTTGCTAGTCAACTATGTAATGAGGAGGATCAGAAATAGTGCTGAATGTCTGAAGGTGACGACTTAATATTTCAGGGCAGTATAAGCTAATACAAGAAAACAACCTTTACTTTTTGTACTTGCTCTGGTCTGCCATATGAAGTGCATTTTTCCTATAAGGATCCCATATACTGCACAATATCCAGCACTTTCATACCAAGCCATGTACTATGTATACCAGTTGAATTTTGGTAATGACTTCAGTAGTCTCTAGATACAGGGCCTTTACAGTTGTTTCCAGGCCAGTGAAAACTGCTTAACAAGATGTTTTGCTGGGTATGTGGGTTAGGGTCTGCAGTCTCACATGGGTGCTGTATTTATTTCTACTCACTTTTACAGAGAAGTATGTTTAACTCTGTTTTCTGTAATAAGTATTGAGCTACTGTTTTGTGCTCATTAGCCTAAATAATTAGAAAAATATTCAAGCAATGCTTGCATATAAAGCTCTGCAAACCAGTGAGGTTGGAAAGGAAATCACCAGCCATAAATGAAGGTAGAAGAGGTGTGCACGTATAGAATTAGGATGCTGTTAGAGAACAGATGAAAAGTACAAGATGATGGTGGTGTAAAATCAGCACTAGCTGCTGGGAAAACATTTATGAGCAGCTCTGTGTACACATTTTGCTGGCCTAATTTATCAATGAGAATACAGCCATGACTTTCAAGCCCCAATGAGTATGCTAGTTTCTATGGAGTGGAAGGATTGTAACGTTCGTTGACTTGTTCATGTATTTTCATTTCTTCCCTTAATTTGTAGACTTGAATTGAAAGATGGCCATGTCACAGATTCTAAGGTGACACCTTTAGAAAGGTGCCTTGGTGAGCCATGTTGTGGCCTTGAGTGTATTAATATTGAAGGTCCAGTGTGGAATTCATTACCTTAACTGTAGGTGGATGAAAACCAAGACTTGTGAAATGATGGATTTACAGGTGGTGTTTGACTTTTCTGAAGCCTCCTGGAGTTGATTTTGATTTTTTTTTTTCTCCAATAAAATCCTTATTTTATATTTCCAATGCAAATGTGCAGTGTAAGTGCTGCAGAATAAAATTGGTAGCCTGCTTCCTGAATGTAGGCTAAGCTACTAGTGCATGTCCAGCCAGCTGATCATCTGCATTAAACTCATTTTCATCTTCTATATCTGACCTAAACTTTCTCTCCTTGTTTCTCTTCTTCCTTTCACCTTTAAGCACAAACATAAATCATCCTTGCTACAGCCTAGAACAGTTAAGTAAAAAAATCTTCACTGCCCCTTAAAAATGTCATGTTACATAAAGTAGCAGTGTTGTAGTGATCCTTGTCTTCAGTGATGTCTGTAATCTTATCATCCCTGTGAATAGTGCTGAACCCTCATGGGAGAGTCATCTTCACTGCTTTTTCTGTACTGCTTGTTGGAGTAGATGGATTTGGTTTGATCTATTGATACTTTCTGCTCTTGCACTCAGGCAGTCACTGGGGCCCCACAGTTCTTGTAAACTAGATGCTGGAGTGTTATCTATGCATTGAAGCAATGCTGTTGGCAGCATAGCAATGCCAAAAGGATTCAGCTGGGAAGCCACTGGCACTAACCTGTACGTAATGTAAAAAGCCTCCTTAGTCTTAGGGTGGGAACAGGGAAAACTTGTTTATCCTGTGCGCTGACCTTAGATGAATCGTTTCCTCTGTCAAGATATGCTTTACTCTCTAGCTTGCACAAACATGGTATTCGTGACTTGAATTCCTTTTAATGCTGCTTCACTACAGCATTTGGAATCATAGCAGATAGTTTTATGATGGCTTGTATAGGCCTTGGGGCTGGTTTGAATCCTCAGATGTTTTAAAACATGCTTGCAGGGAGTTGTAAATTTCCAGTTGGCTGGTGTCCAGTATAAGCTATCAAGTGGCAGAGGCTTAACTAGTTAAGACTTTGGCATTTCTCCGCAAATATAAAGCCTCCATAGGAGTACCTTACTTCCTGGCAGTTTGTGTGGTGACTCCTTAGGAAAAGACTATTCTTAAAACCAAACACCTGTATTCCAACATTTTACACAGCAATCCCCTGCACTGCTTGTGCATAGCATACTACTGCAACCTACTTTCATCTCCAGGGTTGGGACAGTGGGAGCTTAAGTAGCCATAATGTCCACAAGCAGCAGTCAGGTCGTATTTCTTATTGAACATGCTGAAAGAGGTTGCATCCTGCAATAGGGAAGGAGTGCCATATATGTTAGGCATTAACGCAAGGTGCATTGCATTGCTTTTAGGGCAGCTGAAGAAGTCTTTGTGAATGATGCAGAAGACATTTTTCCAGGCACTGAGTGGGAACGTGTGGCTCAGCTCTGTGACTTTAATCCCAAGTCTAGTAAGCAAGCAAAAGATGTGTCCCGCATGCGTTCAGTCCTCATCTCACTCAAGAAGGCTCTGCTGGTTCACTGAAGGAAAGCATGATGGAAATACTACAAATGCAATATTTTAACCTTACTCAGAGAAGCTGTGTTTGCAGTAATTGGATTAATTGTTTCAGTGTTTTTTTGGACCAAATCTCATGATGTATCTAGAGCTGACCATTGTCTTATTGCATGTTCTGCTTTGTTTCCTTTCTGTGTCTGATATGGGAGAACCTCCAAAACTGTAGTCTCTGTGCTGTTGTGCACAGAGATGTCACTCCCACATTACTGATATTAAAGATCTGTTAAACAACAAAATGTGTTGACTTTGGATGAATTAAGAAGCTATCCTGCTCCCTATTGACAAGGGGTAATTTCATTGAGCGTGAGCAAACATTTCTCTTAATTGCTAGTGCTGGTGACTGAGCAGTTGCAATGCTCCTGGTCTCTGAGAGGCTGTCCTGCTTGTCTCCATAAGCTTTCTTAAAGCTCCTTGAGAGCTTTAGTTTAAAAACTGCTTCCCTATCCAATTTATCATACAAGATAGAAGCTCTAGGAGACCGGAGCAGTGAGCTTGTTAAGGAGCTTGTCTTACCAGGTAAGCAGCTCTCTGTAATTTTCTGCTGTCACACCAGCTGCATATCTTAGGGTAGAAATAAAGTACAGGGCACTGAGTAGCTGAAGCCTTTGATATTCTACTGCATATTCTGTTCTTCTATGTATTCAACACTGGATTAATATGCAAAGTCCTGTTGTGCAGAGGTGTTTGGGTGTTTTTGAACAGTGTCCTTGTTTTTACTGACTGTTGCAGATACTTTCTCTCTCCAGCATGGTGAACTGGAGATTTGGAGAGCAAAAGCAAGGAAGAGTTGTTCTTACTGCTGCCTGTCTTCTGAATTGGAGCTCTGTCTGCCAAAGTGGTTGAATTTGAAAGAAACTGATCCAGAAAATCTTTGTTCTGCTGCTTCCTTGGTTCTCTAATCTTACCCAGCATTCACAAGGGCTTTGCTCTTGTAAGATGTGACTTGGCCGTCTTGTAAGAATAGTCTGGTTCAGTCTCAAACATTATTTCACCATTTTTATCAAATACCTTAACTAGTGTGTAGCAGAATTGCTTTAATACCTTTTTAGTACAAGCTGGAAGGTTAGCCTAGACAGTTTGAAGAGGGCTGCAGGTGCAGATTAAAACTTAAGGTCCAAGGACTTGCTGCACAGCAACTGTATTACTAGCAACTCTGTACCTTTGGTGGATAAGATATTGAATAAATAGTTGTCAATTGGTGTTAAATAGTTAAGCTATACCTTAATGTTGTCTAGTGACTGGAGCTACTCTCAAGTTTCCAAGTGCATTCACAAGCTACTGCTGAGTGGTGATGAAAATGATTGTAGGCTATAGGTCTGGAAACTTAATTCCATGGAAGAATAAATCAGGAAGATATTTTCTGAACTGCAGAGGGATGCCACAGGTGAGTTCAATAGGACTGAAGCACAGAGCAAGTCCATAGAATATTGATACTCAGTGCTACCCTCAACCAGTTGTACATTCATCTTGAAAACTTCCTTTCTTCTACTCATCCCAAAGCTCTACAAACAAAGGCTTCTAAGATGAATTGGTAATTTAAAAAAGAAAACACCATGTTAAAAATACAATGTTCAAAATGTTAATTGAATTTAGTGGAATTTGAAAGACCAGCAGATTAGAGGGGTTCCTCTACATTGGAACTGATTAAACACCACATTGTCCTATGTCATAGGACATTTTATCTGGTAAGGGCATGGCTTAGAGCTGCAATCCAAGAAAACGGGTAAAGAATCTCAAATTCAAGGCCAAATCAATATAGAAGTTAAAGCAGTATTCTACAAGCTGGGTTTGCAGGGGCTAACTATGTTTCTGCAGGTTTCTTTTGCATACACCATCTAGCTGGAATGCTTAGCAAGCAGCTCTCTTGGTTTTGGTTACCTCTTCTAGCTCTTAACACTGAGATTTTGTAGATTTTTTTTTTGTCTTAATTTTATATTCAAGTATGCTAGCTCACTGTCTTACCTTATCTGTGCTGTCACAGATTCATGGAAAGGCTGAGGTGGTATAGTTTTGGGTTTGTATTTTAGAATGGACAAAAATGTCTGGTTTTGCCAAAAGAGATTTCCTCCAGTAGCACCTGTCGTGCGGGGAAGCTCTTTCCTCTGCGCAGCACCACACTGTGACACTGCTGCACCAAATCTGCAAGGAACTCAGATGTTACAAGGTTACTGACAACTGAGGCCTTTGTGGCCTAACTTATGGGATGATCCATTTGTGCTTGGTATGTTCCAGTTGAAGAAAGGGCAGGCTACTCAATAGTGTTTTCAACAAGGGAGTGTTTCATTACATCTTTCATCATTGATGCACCTTTCACTGACAATTATGTATGATTACAGTGTTGCAGTGCCACTGGCTATAGTTACACACACGCATTTAGTTTCTTGCTTCATGTGGCCATTTACAGGTCACAACTGGTTACCATGTGCAGAAATTTTACCTGGCTCAAGGCAAAAAGTATGGATGAGATAAAATCTTGCTAGCTTTTTAAAAGTTGCTGTATTCATACTTACTACAGGCTTGTGAAATTAAAGTTAAAAATAAAAGACTGACAAAAAATCAGGATATTTCTTTAAAAAAATTACCTTAAATACAGTCTTCATACACGTTATTTAAGCACAAATGTGGCACTTTAGGCAAATTTTAAATGTGAATAATTTAAATTTAAAAGTGAATACTTTATGCAAAAAAAAGCTGGAAGACCTAGTATTTGGAACACCTGCATGTACAGATTTACAGTAATGGTGGTTCTGCAATGTTTGAGCAGTGGGTGGTTTGGGCACCACAGTAAAGTATATGGTTTGACCTTGATTTGTGTGAACTTGCCAAATCAACCAAACCAGAAGTGCTACAACTGTATATGCAAACTTAAGCAAGGCTTAAAAACTGGGCTTTGTATTCTTCAGAATCTCATTTTTTAGTTGTTACCAAAACACATCATGTGCCCCCATTACAAAATTTCAGATTGTGAAATAAACATAGCTTGGTGCCAGAGTAAAACTAAACTAAATACATGGCTTAACCACCTACACTTAAGCTGCCAAAACAAAGTATCAACAGTGCAGCTAATGAGAACACACTGCTTCTTTAGGATCTGAAATGCTGCTAATAGCTGAGGACAGTTTTCAGCTGTTGGCTTGTGCTTTCACTTCCCTTCTTTCCTCCCAGAAAGGGATATAAAGGCTGGTTTGCCCTCCCTGGAACCCATGACTTCCATGGTATGGGCTGCTGTAAAGGACACAGGGCCAGCATCAAGTAATGAGACAGCACCTTACTGCAGATTTGCTGTGAACATTTGATGTTCACTCCCCCTAGGACTGGATACAATTGGGAGCCAGTGTCAATAAAACACTACAAAAAAGTTGCTTGAAGTACAAAGAGGGCAAAGCAACAAAGGAAAGCACTATTGTACTATTAAAATGAGTTTTTATTCTTTTTGATTTTATAAACCCATAAACTTATCAGGGAAAACTGCAAGGACTTCTGCATCACCTGCACACATGCAGCAGGTTCTTGTCCAGTTGACAAAAAAAAACATTTTCAAAAGCATTTTTGGAAGAGAACTAGACAGTAAATGTGGTCAGAGTAAAACTTTTCAAATGTGTTTTAGTCTTTCATGTTTCCTCTATGCCTGTATCCTCACTTTAGCTGCTAGGGAAAAACACAGCTGAGTGAGATATCAAAAATATCTTTGTTTCAGGAGATCCTGAAAGAAAAAGCCTGGTCCCAGTTTTAGTCAAGCATTCCTTGTGTTGCTAGAGAATGGAAGGCTAAATGACAGGGTGCTTCTCCTCAATACCATTACTCATGACTTAAGCTACTACTGCCATAGAGCAAAGCAAATTTCTTTTTGACCTGCTCCTGGAGCTACAGCTGTGGTATTGGAACTTCCTGGGAATCACCAAGTAAACCAAGACACATAGGAAAAGAAACTAAACCCCTGGTGACATACAGCCTACTACAACTCTGCAGATGGTTAAAAGCCACTATTTGCTGATTCCAAGAAAAGCTATGGTAAAGATGCTGCACGGTTATTCCTGGAGACATCAAAAAGGAGACTGGGTGTTTTTTCTGAAGTCTGCTATGAAGATGCAATTTCTCAGTAAGCATTCTTCATGCAAGAGAAGATGAAGTGCAGGTTACTTTGTGCAGATTATATCCCAGGATCAGCCAGTAGAGTTATACTAACAGTTATTCAGTCTGAGATTATTGTGCAGGCCATATTTGCAGGTGGTTGTTTCATTTTGGTTAGAGAAGTTTGAGTGTGGAAATAGCCCCATTTATTCCCCTGCACTAGTACACTACTAGGCTTCTAAGAATATCGTCATTAGTGGCTGACTTAGGTGTCAAAAGAAGGCATTAAATGCAGGAAGAAGATGGTCTTGTGACTTCCTCCACAGGTATTTATTTTCTTTCCAGGACAGCTGATCAGTTAGATAGGTCTCTTTCTCAGTTTCTCCTTGTGTCAAATAGCTGTCATTACTACAGTATCTTGAAAGTATGCTAAAAAGTATCTGGATAAAGGCAGAGTTATATATCAAGAAGGACTAGTTAAAGAAACATAACCCATAGTTTACCCTTCACTGGCATTTAACAAACTTCACTCGCAGTCTCTTGAATACCTTGAAGGTGAGGGTGAAGCTCAGATTTGATTTTCCTTCCTGGGAGCTGATGGTGAATGTAAGGACAAGAACGCTGTACATGCAGCCAGCAGAACTGCTGAAGAGATGCACTATGTTACGCTGCAGTGGAAGAGATTTCCTGAAAGGTAGACCCTTCATGTTCAGGTGCAACACATCGTAGCTGAATTTCAGTTAACTGACTACCAAAGAATAAACAGTCCCCTGTGTTAATTTTGCAAAGTAATAGACTAAGTCCCTTGAGAAAACTGCAAACAATAAACTTCATATAATTTACTGTGGGCAATAGCCAGACAACAAAGATGGTCACTGTTACACTTGCCAGTTTGTCTGGACTGCTCTACAGGGTGTAAACTCACTAGATCATCATCTTTTTTCACATACAAAGATTCTAAAATGGGACTCTGCCCTCTAAAGATGATGAAACTGCCTCCACCAAGTCCTTCATGAACCACAATTTCTAGATGCAGCCTTTTTGTCTGCAGATGCAATTTCCGTTGTTACCACCCACTGAAATTACTACCTGCTATTGGTGATTACATCATATTCACTTTGTGGGTGGAAGCCCGGAAACTGAAAAGCTGGTCACATTGTAGACGTCTCACTTCACATCAGTAGGCAATGAAATATGGATCCCCAAATATTAGTTCTAATTTGACAGACCATACACATACTCCCCACCATACATCAAAATACGCTCGTAAATAATTCATCTGCACTTGAAGCAACATACATGCTTACCAACAGATGTGATTAAAACCAGAATTTTACATTAGTTTCAATGAAGTCAAATTAAATTTATGAAAAATACAAAAAAAATTACCTCAATTAGGAGATGCCTAAGTAGCCACTAACTATTCAGAGCACTACTCTGATTCAGTAGCTGCTCTCAAAGAAAGCTTCAGCAAAGTACTCCCTCCACCCATAAGGCATCTGAATCGTCCATTTCTATAGTTCTTCCAAGTACCTAGTATATTCTACGTGTAGTATAATCCAGCACCAGGCTAGCAGCTCCAAGAAGAGCAGGATCTGCTAGATTTGAGACCACAACATCCACAGTTTTAACAGAGGACGGAGCCTGTCGATTTATCACATCTTTGACAGTATTAATGTAGTGGCTCGCTAGAACTCCAGAAAGAATCACAAGAGAGGGGTTCATGGTGTGTAGAATGTTCACAGCTCCAAGGCCTAATGCTGTCCCAGCTGAAAAGATAAAGTTAAAAGAAATTAAATAGAATACTCAAAGCGTTCCAAGCATCAGTTGTTGAAATAGGTCTATTAGCAGCAAATGACACTGTCGGGAAAGTGTTCTGTTCCAGATGGTAAACAGTTTTGAATTTATGTTATCAGACAATACGAGTTTGACATTAGTTTTTTTTTCAAAAGTAAAAGAAAAAAGGCAATTTTATTGCACAATCATGTTACAATGTTACAGATGTGAAAGACAAAGCAATGCATTACCACTCCTGTAAGCTAAGATAAAATAGGAAATCATTATTCTACTATTTTAGTGCTGTCAGCTATGTTTGAGGAAGAGGACTGTTCAAAACCTGTAAAACAGTAAAATACACCATATAGAGTAATATATAAATTGCCTTTGCTTGCTCAGATTAGCCATTCACTTGCCTACAATGAAATGTCCCCAGATTTTCCAATATGAGAATGTTAATACTTCACTTTCTTTTTAACTGATCTTTGAAGAAACTTTTCATCTTGTCATTTATTGGAACATTTCTGCTCACATTTCCTCCAACATTTATATTTAACATTTCATTACCATTAGTAATTTTATATATAGAGGTCCTCAACATGTAGAGTTGTCTTTGTAGTGTTAAAGAGATTATAATTTCTGTATGCCCGAAAATCTAATCATGGGAGGGTTCAACACTTGAGCTATGTTCTCACCTGTTTTGAGAATGCTGTCTGCTTTTGTGTTCCCAAGTTTTGCTGCTTGAATGAGGTGTGCTGCACTAACAACCTCTTCCTTCTTCACAGACATCCCTTCTACTAAAAGCAGATCCTCTGTTTGAAGAGGAAGAGATAAACAAGAGAAAAACATGGTGATGTGATAAGTCAAGAAATGGGAAGGTTACAAACAAGCAGTTAGGATCTTTACATCTCTTACTTGCACACTGAAGTCTGAATCCTGAGCTATCTGTGCAACCCCAAGTTTAACCAAAGCAGTCATATCCATATTATTCAGGGAACTACTTGTAGAAGCAGCAGAGCATCAAACTCAAACAGTAATAGTATGATAATTCACTAGTCTTGTCAGCCCCAAAAGTTAATAAAACAAAATATCAATGTTCTCACACTTATTTAAGACTGAGAAGCTATTGCTAAAAGACAATCACTGTGAAACCAAACATCACAGAACGCCTGTCAGATTAAAAAACAGAGGCTAAACTTTACTACATGCTTCTGGTAATTTTGAGACCAGTAGTTCCAACTGTAACTTGCTTCAGTATTGCTATCACTTAAAAAGAATTTATTGTACTACACAGGTTGTGGCATACTTGGGAATCCTATATGGTTGCCTGTACACCTATTTTCATCTCCTCATAGAAGATGGCAGGTCTATTGTTCTTAGTACCATCTTTACAAATTTCTTCCTATACTGCAATTTAGTAATCATGTTTTCAAAAATAAAGTACACAGATACCATCATGTAGTTTCTTAGCTTCTCTCTGTAAAGCTATTCCAGAGGCATATGCTTCTATACATCCTTGGCTACCACACAGACACTCTGGTCCATCTAAAGATACAACAATATGACCAAGTTCAGCAGCACAGAAAGAACTGCCATGGATCAATTCACGTTGATGAACGATTCCACCTCCAATCCCTGTAAAGATAAGGAAATTTGTACAACTAAAAAAAAAAAACAACCAACCAAACTAAACCATCAAAACATAGTTTTTAAAGGCTCCAATTCAACTTTTTGCTTATTCTAATACAGAAAAGATAAAATATGTGCATCAGAGGTCTTCTATACTGGAAACCATAAGTTACTGATTATTGCAGAGGTCTTCTCTGTTTGACACACCTAATAAGGAAGCTTATAGCTCCGTCCTATTCATATATTTATCAAAATGATATATAATGCTGCTTCTTTCTTTAAAAGCCTGTGAATGGTAGTGAACTGCTATCACAGATCTTTATGCTTATGAGTTATGCTCTTTACACACAAAACTAACCTTTCAAGTGGCCTTAAAATTTTGGATTTCAGAGATGTTTTAATGCTGTATTTAGACAGCTAAACCTGTGCGCTAAAGACCCAGGACACTTAAATCTGCAATCTTTTGCTGCACCTTCCCAAACCCTGGGTGGCGATTCATCAGCTAGTTATTATTGCCACCATTCTAAAGGACTATATCCTTAACAAAGGAGAAAAATTATCCTACATTTGCATTTGAGATGTAAGAAGCACCATCTCTCATGTTTCTGTTGCTTTTCTTCCTGATCTGGTTTGTATTTCTGCAGCTGGAAGAGAATTAAGCTATAAAGCAAAATTATTCCAGCTTAAGTTACTCAGATTTTCCTTATTTTGAAAAAAAAATGTTTGCTTGCATAGCTGTATCAGAACTTCTTTTATCAAGAAGCTTATACTATGCGAAAGGTTTCTTTTTCCTGAATAAATTACAAAGTACCCTTAAAGAAACAAATAGATATATTGGCAAAAGGATTTTTGGTTTAAGAACCTAATATATTGGGGCTTCGCAGGCACAGTGGTGGTGTTTATGCTTTTAAGATCAGCTGAGCCTCTGAATGATGATGCTGGTATTTTGACTTTGGATTTTACTGAGTTATAACATGCCCACTTGTTCCAGTAATGAGCGTTACAAAATTTTCTACTCCTTTTCCATGACCAAATTTCCTCTCTGCTAGAGCAGCACAGTTTCCATCATTGTCCACCCAGACTGGCAGGTGCAGAGCATCAGATATTGGAGTTCGGAGATCCACAGAGCTCCACTCTTGAATGAGCTTTGTAGAGTGAAGCACAATTCCTTCTCAGGGATTTACCCGTCCCCCTGTGGAAATACCGAAGTCCCAGAAATACAGGAGAGAAAAATCAAAACTAAGTCTGTGTAATACTTTAAGAAAAAGATCTGTTTTTCTCCTTGCAATGACAAGTATTTTTACGTCTAACACCAGGCTTTGAAGCAGCATGAAAGTAAAAATTTCTAAGTACTACTGGCAGTGCAATTTCTGACACGTAAAGACATGGAACTCCACTGCTCTGATCACAATGCACCCAATATCTTAAGACTAACTAGATGAGTAATGGTTAGTGTTAGTCAGAGAGTCAATCTTCCTGCTTCAGGAAAGATTGCAGCAAGTCACTTAATACTGTGTTTCTTTTTAGTCATGTTTGAAAGACGTACAGTAGCAAACTGTACAAAATAAATGGTTCAAACCCTGAAACTGTGGACGTATCCTGAAATTTGCTGTAACTCTCAGGATTTCGAATGACTGAAAGTAATCACTGGACTTTGAGTAGTATTTTGTACTTAAAAAACCCATACTGTTTTCTAGAAAAATCAAGACTGTGTTCAGAGATTTGTCTGCTGAATTGAATAATGGCAAAACCAGTTTTCTCTATCTATTCCAAAGTTGATGGACTCTGTCAGGACCTCAGAAAAGTAAGCTGTTATTATAGAGGCATTTAGCTCTTAACAACAGAGTTTGAAATTTTTATCTGTAATTCTTGTACAGAGATTATATAATTGTGTCACTTATCTGAAGATGTAAAGGAAAAAAGAGCCCCGTGGTTGACATTATAATAGAAAACAGCACAAAAGCTACAAGATAAGCAGTTGAATTGAACATTAAAGCTGTAAGACCTCCAAAAAATCACTTTGTAAAGAACAGATCAACTGAGAACCTGTTAGCAAGTACCTAATAGAAAGAACTTTCCCAATGTCAATCTGTAAAGACTTCCCTAGGATTTTTAGAACCAGATGTTTATTACAAAGCCTTATTTAATACTTAGTTGCTAGATCGGCAATAGCTTAGTAAAACATATCAACTTTTTCTAATTGCCATAATTCTGTAATTGATGTAATTGACTATGGGAATTAGCAGAAGCTCTCTCTCCATCTTCTTTTCTCCACTGTAAGCTCCAGAAAGATAACTTAAATACGGCTTAATAGTAAATAGATAGCTCTCAGAAGTACCTCTGTGTAACAATTGTGTATAGATCTTGTGTTTTGTAAAAGTAAAAAAAAAAAAATAAAAAAAATTCAGTATCGGCTGCTAGTGTTCTTTGGGCCTGACGGTCTTTACTTTTCCCTCATTTTCATAAAGCTCTTTTTAATATAAATGCTTTGAGTTTAAAAAACCCAACAAAAAATAATAAAATTGAAACTAATTGCAGAGCTGTTGCAATCTAGACTTTTTTGATAACTAAGACAAAAGAAGCTGAAGATCTTTTTTTTTTTCCCAGAGTCCTACTTTTTAATCACTCTGCAAATGTGTTTTGTATTAGTGGGAGTTCTTCAATTGAAGTTATGTTCATGTAGCTAGTATTTTGAGTGCTGACAGCAGTTTGTAGGACTAAAAGAACACTTTTTTCCATTGCTTTCTGTTAATAGCTCTCTCCAATAGTTGTTACTTTTACCCTTATCATAGCTGGAAGAAGGCCAGTGTTACTAATAAAAAGTCCAGCCCTTCTGCTCAGTCTTGCAAAAAATTTCTACAAAGTTACAGGAACTGTCCATCTTCTATATCTATAGGAATTGTTTGTCATTCTCTAAAGAGAATTTTCAATTTCAGCTAGTATTCTGATTGAAACTGTGAGTCCAAATGAAGCAATGAACAGCTAACAAAAATAGCCAGGTAAGAAATTTCTTATTCTGTAGCACAACTTTTGCCCTCATTCCTCAGTAATTGAACAGTAAGCAGTCACAAAATGAAGGGGGCTGAAGAATAAATAGGAATGTAATTCTTGTAAAATGACAAACAAAAGGAAATGTTTTTTCCTCCATATATAAACCTCTGCAAGCCATTTTATGATTTCATTATCCTAATAAATGTAGTTGGCTGTAAACTCTTCTTAGATAACTTGCAATACTGACTGCTGCAGAGCTTACCATCTTTTCTACAGGAACTATGAGGCTTTCAAGATTTAGCATTTGGACATAGTAAACCAACCTGGGTGGTTAAGTCGTGTATTACCCAACACAGTCTGAAAGATCTGATATGAAGGTCTGACATATTTCTTCTTATGGATTTGCGTACTTAACGTGGTTTTGAAAAATAATTTTAAAAGTTGTTCAAATTTTCTTCCTGCTCTGCGATTCAAGTGAGTTTTGGTCTGGAGCAAACTACTTTTCTTTTGTTCAGTAAAATCCAGGACATATTAACCAACACCTTCATAAATAACTGTAATATCCAAGATCAAAACTTCCAGTCATCATTAAACTGAAGAAATCCTGTCTGGTATAAACACACAGTTTAATTTGGAACTCTACTACAATGTAAGTAAACCAGACATTAATTAAAAGGCTACTTTTGTTCGGTTAGCTGCATATTTAATCTAACATTTTAGCCTTTTTAGTCTCCCATAGGATTCTGCTGCACAGTTGATTCTGGCCATAAAGAAAGGTTTACAGACAGTAGAGGAAATCCGACTCAGCTGTTTCAAGATATACTAAGCATCTGAATCACAATTCCGAGATTGCAGGGAGCTTCAAAATCCACAAAATCTATATACCATTCATTTTAGACATAAATCAGTAGATTGCTTTCATCGCTGTTACAGACTGGAGCAACTTCAATCTTTATAGTCAGCTTCTCATTTTCACAGCAATTTAAAAAAGTTTTTGTGTTAAGAATATTATTTAAGAGCTGAAAATACACAAGATCCATTTTAGAAATGTGTTTTAGATTAAATCAGGAGTGCCTTCATTTCACATTGAAAAACTTAGATGAAAAGACAAATAGTTATTTATTAACTTACCTACTCCCAAAATTCTGCAGTTTACATTTACTGCCTCGGATGCAGCCTCTATGCACATCTTCAGAATTAATTCTAGTCTGTCTTCATAAGTTTTAGGGTTGAGTTGGGTATACTTCTTAACTATTTCACCCTATAAATTACAAACAACAAAACATGCCCCATAGAAATGTACTTCATGGTGAAATTTCACTTCAATTTAAACTACAAGAAAATGGAGAGTCATAACTTCTCTCTTTCGAAAAAAATACAGATGCATGCCTTAGATCTTGGTCGTACAGGCTGCTTTGTGCAAGACTCATGACAGTTCTGTGGAATTTGCAAGATCAGGCATTACATTCTGCTTCTGTAATCAACTTGCCTTGTTTGAAATAAAATACATAATTTTAAGGAACACATGGATTGTGTAAGAACTATCACAGGAGCTACTGGAATTGTTGTTAGGAGTATACAGTGATACAGGAATGCTCAATAATACAAAATGTTAAAAAGAGAGGAGCAATTGCTAAAAGGATAGAAAACCCATAGTGCTTGAAGAATAAAATGTTTCCTATTTAACAACATAAAAGTTTTGTGTGGTGTGACACACACTGCTGTTTTACCAGCTGGAGAGTCAGCCAGAAAGAAATGCTACAAGTTTCAATACAAAATTTACTGTCCTTTCAGAAATAACTTTTTTCTTGAGCAATTATGCTTCTGATTTACTTGAAATATTTCTTGAGTATCATCTACTGTGATGTATTTTGGCGGAAGGAGGGATTATTTTCAGCCCTAGTCATACAGCAGTAATGAAAGCAGTTATTAAGCATGCCTCAATCTGTGGGTACTAAGGAACTAATCTTAATCTTGCAGGATTAGTCGAGGAAACTGCAGAAGACAGGTTGCTTAGCGATGTTATTCTCCCTATTACACTCCCAGTACTTTACAATATATCTAAGTGAGCAGCAGTGTACTAATACAACTAAGCAAAAAGGAGTAACAGTCTATAAACAATCTGGCTGAATCACTGTGGCCAAAATAACTTAGAAAATCCGAAGACATCAATAGGTTGAATAGTAGATCCCACTATTTCAGTATCACATTAGCAATAGGGTTTGTTTTTTTTAAAATAATATTTAGATTTCTCTTCATTTTTTTGGTTTGGAGAGAGAGGATAATCAGGGGAATTTATTTTGGAAGACAAAGCTGCAGCCAACAATATTGGAAGACACAATAGCTTTTAAAAGGAGCTTTGGAAACTCAGTTATTTAATTCATGAAAAGAAAACACCACCTTCAACTTTGTGATTTCCTGTTAAATGCTTACATCTGTTGTATAAATTTTGTTATGAAAGTCTGATCCTTTTCACTCTGACTTGCTAACATTTAAACTTTCTTAAATGCCACCTGAAGATACACTTTGCAAAATGGATGGATTTTTTTTCCTGGCTGTGTTGGCAGAGAGTGTGGTACCAATTTTACTTCTGAAACTTTACACTTTTAAAAGTTTTGTTTAAGAACTTAAGGATCTACCAGACATTGCACTATGATTCTGAATGACATGTGAAATGAAAAATAATGTAACCTCAGACGAATGTATTAAAAGCACTCTAATCAAACATGATGGACAACCTCAGGATTAAATGCCTTCTACTCTACTGCTTTAACATCTCCTCCAAAGAAGCAAGATGAATGTACTTACCCTGGATACTGTTTACCAAACTGCAGCTGTAGAACATGCAGAATCTTATCCTGTGTATCAGCATCACGAACATGAAGAACATTTTCACCTAGATGACAAAAATATACATAATAGCATAGGTCAGCTCCTCAGATTATGTTAGAGGATAAAAATTGCTTTAAAAATGAAGAAGTAATTATTTTTGTTTCCTCTGAGCAGGAAAGACTCCAGCTAGATCAACATTGCTCTTCATCAGTTATGTGCTTCCCCTTGCTCCTGATAAAAGCAATGGTGACTCCTATGATACACTGGTATGCATTCAAAACACTGGAGTAGAATATTAGCCTTCAACAGAATTCTTTTATTAAAATTAAAATGCACAAATGAAAACAGGGTGCAAATGGCTATTTGTATCATACCTACCTATCTGTGAAATACCACAATACAGTTACTTCCTGAAAAGGTGAAATTTTAATATGTCATATATCAAACTAGCTATAAAGAAAAACAATCAGTTGCCTATTTCTGCTAAATGGAATCCACTGCAAAGGGAGATATATTTTAACTTGTCTGTAGATAAAAACTTTGTTCTGTTGTGTAAAACACATAAGCAACACTAACATACATGAATATCCAGCAAAGGTCAAAAATCATTTTGCACTGATACTGCAAGATGGTCTCAGTCAAGCATTCATTTGACTTTATCCTGTGGAACACCCCCCCCCCTCTCAGAACCATAAGGAAATTAAAGTAGTTAAGCAAATATGTACCTGTTTCTCTTCCTGTCTGACGTGTACCCAGATTGATGACAGGTGTACCAAACACTCCCACCTCTCTGACACCACAACTGCTGTTACCAATCATACAACCAGCATGAGCAACTAGCTGAATGAACTGATCAAATGGGACATTCTTTACTGCCCGAAAATTGGGATGATGTTCAATGCCCTTCTTCCTCATCACTCAAACCATCTCTTTGCTTCCTACAGAAAAACAAGAAGTAGAATAAATGATTCAAGTTCTATTGTTAAACTAAGAACCCACACATGGAAAAAAGCTACTAGCTATTCTTTGAGTTGCCAGCTCTGAGTTGTTACTTTGTGTAAACTGCAAAGCTGGCCATGTAACTCCAAATTTGATCCTAATCTCCACTGCAAAAATCTTTGTATAGTTTTTAGTTAATTGAAGAGGCACTAATATTGCTTCTACATGTCACATCATCTTCCTCCCCATGCTGAAAAGATGAAATGTTCTCCATCAATGTGAACATAGAGTTGCAGCAGATGCGTACCTGATGCTGAGATCATCTACCTCTTTCCACCTGGTTAGAGGTTCTGGGATAAAGGCACTCCATAAGAACCAGTGTATGTTTTAAAGACAATCTGTTATATGACCCTGTGTCATGGAACGTATTTTACTTACCTGCATCCACATTAGGGAATAGAACAAGTGTTCTTTTGTTGAAGGAGATGAGTGCATCTAGTGTCACCTCAAACATCTTTATGGAATGTTTAATATCTGTGGTTACAGGATGTTGCAGAGCAACTATATAATCTCTGGTTTTGACATCTTCACCTGTCCAAATGGAGCCTGAGAAAAGGGCTTTTTTTTAATTGGTATAGAATAGTAAGAGGAAGGGAGGACATACTTTTAAACTACCAATGTGAAAGCCTGAAGAGTCAAAGCACTGAACGGGCTATCCAACACACATTTCAATGCTACAATATAATTCAAAGGAGAATCAGGAGGATCTAGATTGTTATTTGCAGCTCTAACAAGTCTTATAACTTTAGACATCACTACTTAAGCCCCAGAAAACTGAAACTGCAGGCCTACATCTAAAGCTTTGCAGGACTGTACCAGGGTCAAGAGCCTGTTCTCACTACTGCAAATCTGGAACGACACAAAAGCCCTGAAGCTGCACAGGTTTTCTGTCAGTTCTCCATTCTTGGGCAAAGACTTCATTCCCACTGCTTTAAAAAAAAAAAAGGCAGTTATACTGGTTTTAGTATATTTCATAAAAATTTTATCTGCAAAACATTCAACTACTGATCTAAGAAGACTCCAGCTTCCAACTAACACAGGTTAATGGGCCTTATAGGAGATTGCTCTGTCAAAGATAAAAAGCAAACCCCATTGCTTACAGGATTTATTTGTAAATAAATGAATATGAAACACCAAAAGCCTTTGGTATAAGTTGTCCTGCTGCCGTGCATTTCGAAAAAAATGTTCATAATATAAATTCCCACTGATTTTTTTAGATAAGCCCCGAATAGCTCTGATTCTATTAAAATGCATCTTTTACACCAAAATAACTCAATATAATACTGTTCTGTTTTTAAGTTATTCAGCTCAGAAATTACCCATTTAAGGGGTTCTTTTTTTGATTTGAAAGAAAGACCAGACATGTTTACTAAGACAGATTTTTAGTTTTCCAGCTATACATGGTAGATACACAGATGAAAAGAAAAAAATAAAATGTAAAAATAAATACTAGATCTGATACCAAATATACTAGTTTTTTGAGAAGAAACAAGTTGATGCTTCATAATCATCTCCCAAAGAAGCAAAATTAAACTTAAGAGTAAGAAGTACATCTGTATTTTCCTGTACTTTTCTTGAAGCCACTGGTCAACAGATCCCACAGACTGATAACCTAGTTACTGAGCTTGTCTAGTGTTGAAAGCCATACCGAAAACAAAGAGTAGATTGCTTACCTAGCCACATGCGTATAATACTCATGTAGTCCTTATTTTTGGCAGAGAGAAGCTTGTCATACAAGGGACAGCCTGCTAAAAGGATGCGGTCATGGTCTTCACACATGGCTATCAAATGTTGTTCTGCACTCCTTGTGCAGCACACATGGTAATGGGCCAGTTTGGTTATAGCATGTCTGATAGAGTCATCAATGGTCCCACTGACTTCCCCACCTTCAATGTGAAGAATGCGAATATTCATAAGGGCTGCAGATGTGGCCAGGGCCAAAGCATCAAATCTGTCCCCATGAACTATCATTATGTCAGGTTTCAGGCAGTTCAGGACATTCGGTAACTTGACTAATGCAAGGCCCACTGACTCCACCATAGCTGCCTTATCCTCCCCTCTCACAATGGTGTGCAATCTCGTGTGAATATCAAAGTCGTCTTGTTCAGTCATACGATGGGTATTACTGGAGGTAAGAGGAAAAGGGTTAGTGTAAATACAACTTGGTTTTAGCTTTACAAAATAACTGCATATTAGAATAGCTGTACTGGGTTGAACAAAGGCTTGCTTATCATATCTCCTTCACTAAAGAAACTGGGTTTTAAGATTTTAACAGAATGTTTTCATCCATACAAAAATCTGCCCTCATATTCTAAGCATCAAGTTTTTCTAGACACTTTTAATGGAAAGCCTTGCTAAACCAGTTCTGGGAACCTTCAGAAATAAAACTCTTTGTTCACATGTTTGCAGAGCTTTTCAGAGAATAGGTATAGCATAATTTTCTTTCAGGAAAGGTATGTTGACTTGTCATCAATATATGGACTTTACTGGATAAACGTATAAATACAAGAGATGTGATGCAAAGTTGAGGCATGTATGCTCAAGGGAGACATCTTGCAGCAAGCATGCACTTTTCAGATTCTGTATCTGAGTTGTATCAAGGCTTATGTACTCATAGACTTCCAAAATCACTGTACAGAGATGCCTTAAGTTCAAAGGAAACAGGCTTTCACATTAAAGAAAAAAGTTTTTCCATAAATGCTACCAGCTTCAATCCATAATGAGAAAGTTAAAAAATTCCTTGTATACTGAGAAACGTTATTGTTTACAGTTATATATTTGAAATATGAAATATCATACATCTGTATAGTTACCTATCTTCCACATTCACTAAACCTGACCGAAGTAGTCTGCACACTCTGGCCAGAATAAGAGAGAAAAAAACTGTAAGTTTTCCAATTTTATCTTCAACCTATCTGAAACATTCACTCTTATTTAAAGGATTACACCATTAAAATTATTTAAATCAGATTTAATTTTCTTTAAATGCCCTCTGCTACTCACATTCAGCAAATTAAAATCTCACAATCTGCAAGGTGAGCAAAGATAGCAAAGACTATAGCTGAAGTAAAGAAGTTACTTTGCATAACTAAAGAAAACCCTATCGGTCTACTCAATTCTGCTCACTGCTGTAACATACAGGATACATTCCTGCAAGTAACTTGTCAGGTAATTCAGTTTTTTTTGAAAGGCAAATCCTTTTTATGTGACTGAGTGAAATGGCTCAGATTTTTATAGCATAAACTGCCTTACATTTCCAACTTCATTTACAATTACCCTTCATAGACCAGCCTTTTTGCCTAATGTGTGCATCTATCTCAAAAAACTTTCTTCTCTTTTCTTCTATAATCTTTCCCTTCTGAAAGGTCAAAATCTGGGGAACAAACAAGATTGCATTTCTGCTGTTTTGTTTCTTTTACTGTCCTCCAAATGTTTCAGTAAGAAACACACTTTCTGTAAGAAACACACTGGAACACACAAGTTTTGAGGACCCACTGATTCTCTAGGATCACCCAGATTAAGGGAGTGGAGGGCTAGGTCTCAAAAAAACCACAAGCAGTACCAGGGTTTAAGAATACTTACCACAAAGCAACTAACAGCAACTACATTTGTCAGATCAAAACATCTTTTTTTTTTTTGCATTACAAATAATTTACATCAGAGACACGGGTATAAACACCTTGGAACTGGTAAAATAGTATTTCATATTAGTGTGTACAAGTCTTGCAAACAGCAAACTGTTCAGGAATATAGAAAAATCAGGGCCATGTTTCTGCTCTTAAGCAGATCAAATGGGATGACCTTATTTCTCCAATCAGACAAGATGCAATTGAACATGCTAACCTGGCAAGTTTGATTAGGGATTTTTAATTTTTTTTAAATTAGGTTAGATTTGTGGTGTTGAATTCACCTTGCCATGCCATGTTATTAGATAGAAACAATGTCCAATACAAAGCAAGAACAGAACACTATACTGAGAATGGGCAACAGTGGAACTTCCTGTCTTGGCAGTTTGAGATTAAATATAACTTCCTCACACCCTAAAGTGTCAAAATTTCTTGTTGGAAAGTCCAAAAAGTATCCTTCCTTGAAGATATGCATAACATTTTTTAAAGTTCAACAGTGCTGACCTGCTGCAAGCCTTATGCTGAAGTCTGCTTTTGACTTGCAAACTAAGGGTTTTCCTGTCCATTTCACTTACTGGGCCCAATCTAGTAAATGCAGCCTGAGCAAAACCATCCAACCACAATCCCAGCAAGACTATGCATACTGTTCCTACTGCCTTTTCCTCAGCAAATAGGATAACATTCACCCAGGACATAAGAAGTCCTTCCAAAGGAAAGCATTTGGACCGAGGCATTCTATTCCTCCTAGGGAAGTTATCTGACTCCTTACTTACAAGTTGTTACAGAGGCGACTCTAATCTCTCCTGCCAAATGATACCTAATATATCTACCAATTATTCATTTTATCAATTTTATCTATCAATTATTCATCAAGCAATCTGGAGGCTATTAAAAGAAGAGGGCTTTGACAACTGAAATGCCACAGAAACTCAGTATTTTTACAAGCAACATCATTAGTTTTACAAAACATTTTCTCTAATCCAATTTTACAATAATTTTTAATGTTTACATATCCTCTGTTTACCATTTAGCCTTGCTCTTTTTAGTGTGGTTCCCCCCCCCCCATTTAGCAACTGGAAAAAAAAACATTTTAGAGAAAAAGAAAAGCCTGTTAGAAAGGATACATAAATAAGTTCCCCGATATAAGTCCAAATTTCCTCTCTCCCCAAACAGAAACTAAGTCAGTAGCAGAGGGCATCAGACCAGCTATTTATAAGTTTTAACTGTTCTCATTCAGAAAATAATTGGATTTTAAGTAAGTACTATCCTTTTGGTGTGAAATCAGATCTTTACTCCAGTTTAATGGCAAGTAAACTTTTTACAACCTAATGCATAAGGATTGCTCATCTCTGACTCGGAGAAATATCGGTCTCTGCTGGTTTTGACAGCTAGGGAAGCCCTATCTGAGTAGCTGCTATGCAAGCAGGACAATACTGACAACCAATTTCAAGCTCATCTTATATGTATTTTTTTCAGTAAATTTTTAAAAGAAAGGCTATTGTGAGATCCAACTCTTACAGAACTTGTAAAATTCAACAAATTTTCAAAGATTTCCCTATTTTAAACACTGTTCAGTTTTTATCACACATAATAAAACAACGTTTTGATACAAGTCATGTTAGGGTGATTAGGAATCTACCACAAGTTTTTAAGGGTAAGAGACATTTCTAGCCTCCACTTGCAACTCCACTATGGCCCTGCAAAACGAGGACTGGCAGTGATGTTTTTCTAGAATCACCTAAGCTGCAAGGGACCCAAAAGAATCATCGGGTCCAGCTCCTATCCCTACACTCCCAACATTCACACCATGTGACTGAGGGCATCGTCCAAATGCTTCTTGAATGCTGGCAGACTCCTTGCCATCACTGCTTCCCTGGGGAGCTGTTCCAGTACTCCACCACCCGCTGGGTGAAGAACCTCTTCCTAATAGCCAATCTAAACCTCCCCTGGCACATCTTCCTGCTACTACCTCTAGTGCTATCATAGGTCACGAGAGAGAAGAGATCAGCACCTGTTTCACCTCCCTCCCTTGTGAGAAGGCAGTAAACAGCTATGAGACCCCCTCTCAGTCTCCTCCAGGCTGAACAGATCAAGTGACTTCAGCTGTTCATCATACGACTTCCCCTCTAGACCCTTCACCAGCCTTGTGGCCCTCCTCTGGACACACTCCAGTAGTCTGATGTCCTTTTTATACTGTGGCACCCCAAACCGCACCCAGTACTTGAGGTGGGGCCTCACCAGTGCAGAGCAGAGCGGGACAATCACCTCCCTTGACCGGCTGGCAATGCCATGCTTGATACACCCCAGGACACAGTTGGCCCTCTTGACTGCCAGGGCACACTGTTGGCTCATGTTCAACTTGCTGTCAACCAGAACCCCCAGGTCCCTCTCCGCAGGTAGGACCATCCATCTGATCAAGTTTGTGCCACAGTCAGCTCTTTGGTACCTGCACTCTGACAGTTTTTTCAGTCCAAACTGTATATTTGTGCATCCATATAATAACTGAGGTGTCTCAAATCCCTTCTGCTTTCACCCTCTACTTCTCAGAAAAAAATAGCCTTAATAACGACTCTGCTGTCTGAAGAAAATGGAATGGGAATGGTTGCATTCCTGTCCTTTATTAGGTAGAAAAAATGGGCTTTTCTAGTAGTTGCAAGTATCTGTTTAGAAAGGCTTTGAGAAACAACTACTGAAGTTTTAAACAAAAAAAGATCTTAAACAAAAAATGATGGAAATGTAATTTTAAAAAGTAAAGTAAAAAACCTTTAAGAATGCCCCTTGGACATTTAAAATTCTGAATTTACTGTTTCCCAAGAGACAGGATATCTTATGGTGATGTTCAGAAAGTCCTTAGACAAATGTAGTGCAATGACTACAATGCCTCAGTGTTTTAAGAATACTGCAGCACACCCACCTCTCAAATTACCGGGCATCATTAACTGGAAATACTGACCCAAGGCAATAATAGCAACTGGAAGGCGCTTTAGGTTCAATTCATGGCCCACTTAAGTTGTTTACATTGTTCTCTGCATCACTATATTTTCTTCATACATACTGATCATTCCTTAAAAACCTCTGTGCATTCTGGAAAAATCCTTACATGTAAGTTTGAGTTGTCTCCTGCTTTCAGGTTATGGTAAGTTCACCTGTATATTTACAGCTGGTTTCTCTGAAACAAAATGCTGAGGAAGAGCCTGAATCATATTTGAGCATGAATGTATTGAAGTGTATATATATTTACAAATTCAGAATTATACTATTGCAGCTAGAAGCAACTGCATTGAGTTAATTATTCTTACAACATTATCAGTACATCTCTTGATGAGCTTTTTTCCAGAAATGTTCTAATGGTGTTTCATCATTTTGCAGCTGCAAAAGAAGGGGGAAAGTTTATACTCCTTTTTGTTATTTCTTCACCACATACCTCACATGTTACATAAACAGGATGAAATTTATCGTGTTACTGAGTGAGCAATGCCCTAAGTCTCTCCAGCAGAGAGACAAATGCTATCCAGAAAGATGAGACAGGAGGAGAAATCTCAGTCCCTAATTTGCCTGCTCCAGTCAGCCTTACCCTTTGCTGTTCAAAACACTGTGAAGATGACCTATCCTCGTCAAAACCTAAGGCAGAACTGGTGCTCAACAGAGGAGCAGGGTCTCAGTGTTCACATTAATTTATTTGCCCTCTCCTCATCAAAAGAATGCAGAAATGGTAATAGACCTGCAGGGATCAAAAGACACCAATACACAAAAAAAGTAGGAAATTATAGAGATGAAGATCTGCTTTCTAGAGAGATCACGATGCTTCAGATTTGAACAGAAGGACTGAGATCATCTGGTTTAGTTTGCAGCTGACTCAAAGATCATATTCTTAGGAAACCCATCCTGAAAGAGTAAAAGGTGCTGAACAGTGGTCTGACAAGGCATTTGTTAGTCCATGACTATGTCCAGGAATAGGATAGTGTGGATAGACAGAGTCAGTAGCACTGTGATCAAACCAGTTGCTGAGTGTAAGAAAGTGAAAACTTAAGGCTAAGATTTTCAAAAGCAACTAGAACCAGCTCTCCATATAATTTCTGTACTGTCCATCCTTAAACACTTGAAAGTAACTTGAATTTTAAAGGTCAAGGTCATAGTGCTTTCAGAAGAACAGGTCCTTCTGACACAGCCAAACCAGTAACTTTTGTAGATTCTAGCATAGCAGTGCTCAGTTGCTCTGAATGCACTCCTTTATGAATATCCCTCATAGGAAAAAAACAAGTAATATATACTATATGATGAAGAATATAAGCAGAAGGAGAATATAAGCAGATACTTGGTAGGGAAAACATAACAAGTTATTACCTTCCTGCATTTTCCTGTTTGTTAATCCCACTTAAAACTACCAGGTTAAGCTGTGCAGTTAGTAGTAACTGTAAGCAACTACAGCGATGTGTTAGCTCAGTAGTATCACATCATGGGACTTGCAGCTTCAAGAGAAAGAGAAGTGATGGAGGATAAGATAACAATATACATACTATGTCAAGGGAAATCTGGGGGTTTATTTTCTCCTCACCACAACACAGACCTCTCACATCTTTTCTCAGTGTCTTATGCTAACATGAAAAGAGGAACTGCATGCAGATAAGATTGTTAGGTACAGAATTCCTGGCCAAGGGAGAGCAAACTGAAAATTTATTCTGTCTCAGAGAGGATACGTGTCCAAAGAAGAGCAAAACAGCTGGTGACAGGAGCTGCTGTATGAGGAGTGGCTGAGGAAACTAGAGTTGTTCAGTCTGGAGAAAAGGAGGCTGAAGGGAGACCTTCTAACTTTCTACATCTACCTGACAGGAGGTTGTAGTGAGGTGGGTGTTGGTCTCTTTTTGCAAGTAGCAAGTGACAGGATGAGAGCAAATGACTTCTAATTGCACCAGGGCAGGTTTAAAGTGGATATTAGGAAATACTTCCTCACTAAAAGGGTTCTTGAGCACTGGAACAGGCCGCTTAGGGAAGTGGTTGAGTCACCAAGCCTGGAGCTATTTTAAAGGTGTGTAGACATGGTGCTTAGGGACATGGTTTAGTGGTGGACTTGGCAGTGTTAATGGTTGGACTTGATCTTAAGGATCTTTTCCAACCTAAATGATTCTATGATTCTATGTTAAAATTAGATGCATCAAAACCCCAAGTAACAAGCAGAGTTGCGAATCTCATTGAAATAACTAGGCATTATCTTAAAAATATCACAGCACAGCATTTTCTTCAGAGCTGCCAATGTACAGATTACGATAACAGATTAACAGCCTCTTCTTTCTTATTGGAAAGATGGAATACACTGATGTCTGGTGTATGACAATAGAACTGCATTTACCAGTAAAATTTGAGTTAAGTTTCCAGCAACTAGGTAGAGTTGTAGAATGTGATAGAGCATGGTATGAAAAGCAGCCTCTGTTCTAGGGAATTCCTTTGTCAGAGGTGAGGTGTGAGATGGCACTCATCTGAAACCTATGTAAAACAACTGGAAAGAGTGCTGGGAATCTCAGCAGGATTTTTTCAGTTTGTTCAATCTTTAAGACCTTGTACCTTTATCTTAATTTAAGCCAAAAAAAACCCACTAAACTTTTCTTTCTTGGTCCCTCTCTCTAAAAATAAAATAGTGGAACTGAACCACTTTTTACTGTCGTCATGTGATTCACTCTGCTTGTGTGACCTGTTTAATCGATCAAAAGGATCTGTTTTTTTTACTTGGATTGAAACTTCTTAAGGTTATAATTTCTCTCTTTCTCCTGAAGCTCCACTGCTGTCCAGTCCAGCTGGAATAAGTATAATTGCTATTGGTGGTTGTTGACACACATCAAACACCCACTGAGGAATGTGACACAGTTCAACATACCAAAGCTGGCTTCAAACCAGTTGGTCTTGAACAATGATGGCAGCCTAGGCTGGGGTGATTCTGGTGATGGAATTTTTTTACTGTGCTGATGCCTGTGCTGTGCATCTAAAGTCCTTGATCAACAGATAATATGGTTTACTTAAAACAACTTGGGTTATGATCAAACAGAAACTAAAAGAGCCGCAATACATACTCAAGAGTATTTGGACAAAAGCCAGCAAGAAATCAACTTGATTGGAACACCTGTCAATGCCAGATAAGAACATTGGTTAAGTTCCCAGTTTCCAGTTTGCCAGATCCCAGTTTTCACCTCAGCTATAGGTGGGAGAGGTATTTGTTTCGCATACTTGGTCAAGGAAGCCATGCAGAATAAACAGCCAAGTTAACTGGATGCAGATAGCTCTCATGTGAAAGAGCCAGAAAGCAAGTTCTGTTAAGCTTTCTCAGTTCTCATCACTTCGGGCTTTTATCACAATAACACGTTAGTTATGCAAGACTGAGCTTAATTCTCTATCCACCTTCCAGTGGAAGCTAAACTTATGTAATTTTTGCTTAATTCCAACTGTATCATCACAATTTTAAAGATGGAAGATACCAAAATTACCATGTTCCAGTAATGCTGTGGTTCTAATCTTATGTTCTGCTCTGCACCACATAGACCTCTGCCATCACTCCAGTCTTCCTTTCAGAGGGTGCGAATTGAATAAAGGTGGACTGTGTTGTCTGAACAGAGAGGAGCAGCTGTGCATGTGGATCTGTGGACGCTTGTGAGCTCTAACAAAGGTGCAAGAACTGTGCTGTGTTGGAGCATTAAGTCCAACACTCCCAGAAGCTGGGAGCAAAGGAGGAGAGGCACCAGAAATTATCATCTATTGATAATGCTACCTAATTTTTCTACCTAAAATTGACATATTGTTGAAAAAAAAGTTAAATGGCTGACAGTAAGTAGGAATACGGAATGAAACTACAGTCTCTTGTCATTAATAAATGCCTCCTGTGTTGTGAAGATGTCTGCATGTTTCTTTTGCTCTTCTTGTCCAACTATTATCTCTTTTTTTACTTCTTATCCATTCTAAGGCTCTATGACATCCTTCTTGTATGCAGCTGTGTTTTCAATGTGACTGTCGACTGAAAAATATTTGAAATATTACGTCTTCACTGGTAATTCCTAATTTCTAATTTTAAGGGGTACTAATGCTACTACATAATTACAAACAAAAATCTGTGAAGCAAAGATCTAATGTCAGGACTAAAGAATGATTATAGTAAACATGTATTTAAACCTTTTTTCCATAAAAATTGTTTTGTGTGAAGTTTGTGGACTTGGCTATTAACTGCACTGAGACAAAAATGTGATGAAAGAAGAAAACATGATTGTAAAGATGGTTACAATACAAAACATATAGACAATTTACACTTTCAAAGATAGATGAGGAAATTTTGAATGAGTGACAGAGAATATAAAATGGGCAATAACTAACCAAAAGATAAATCCTCCTGTCTTGGAAGCTTGTAACACACTGGATATTATTAGCTGAGTTATTCAAATGTCTTCTTTAATCATGTGACTTTTACAGCAATCTTAAATCTTAAACTATTACATGGCTGTTATAATTTCCTGAAACATTTTCAGAATTTTCATTTGAAGAAGCCTGCAGAGATGTAATGGAAGGCTCAAATGCCAGTCAAAAGTGCAGTGTTTCCTTTATCAGTCATTACACAAAAGTACATCTTTGTTTTTAATTCTGGGTCAAGAACAATGTCCTCATTTTTTGTTTGGAGTATCTATAGCCCTTATTTGCTTTACCAGCAACCTCTGAAGTGGTGTTTGGGTTTTTTTTCAAACAAGAAACATAAGTCAAGGAAAAGTAAAAACAAGCACAATCATTTTAAGAGGTACTATCTCTGAAGAGTGCAAACAAACCCTTCAACCAACAAACCTTCTGTAAATTTTCTTTACTTGGACAGGAAGCCCAGATCTTGTAGATGATGAAGAGCATGTTCTTTTATTAAAGCTTTGATTTATCATTGGAAATTTTAATGAAAGATGGTCCAGAATTACAAAGAAATAAGTGACTGCTAAAATATTCTCTAATTTTGCAGGAAGGGCAACTTTCCCAATAGATGTTCTAACTTCAGCACACATGCCCAAGTCTCCCAGGAAAGACCATACACTATTGAGAGATTAGCAGCCTGTCTTCCCCATGGTCTCTATGTGCCCACAAACCCTTGTGATGTAAAAGACTAATACGGCCGATACAACTTTGCATGAGAAAATACAGGTGTGTGTAGATTACTCAAAATCATGTGGTTATATATCACTTTCTGACTAGCCTGGCCTCTGAGGCAATATTTATTAGAAACTCAGCCTGCATGTCTCTGCTATTTGGCTAGTGAGGCTCCATGTTGTGAGAGGCTGTCCCTCTTACTTTTTCCGGGCTTTCAGAAACCTCGTTTATCTCTGAGAGGCTTTTATGAAATACTGACATTGTGCAGCATGTTCTCATTTCTGTATTTTCTCACACAAAAGTTCTATGAGCCATCTTAATCTTTTACAACACAAGAATCTTTTACAATGTAAAAAAAAGGAAGGAATTTGAACAGGATTTTCAAAAGTGCATTTTGTATTTTCAAAGCTAAATATTTAGTGGGGAAATCACTATGATTGGCTTCTGCCACATAAAACCATGCTGGTTTATGGAAAAAATTACAGGGAACATTCACTCTTTGACTCTGCCCAGGTCTCAGTTGTACATAAAAATCCCCTTTTCCTGAGTAGCTCAGTGTTGATAGGAATCTCCTGTCCTTAATTACTTCCCCTCCTGTGGGCTGCCGACCTTCTCACAAGCTGAAGTTCTCCAGGCTGCAGGTAGGCTTATTAAGTATGATAATTCTAAAGGAGCAATGCAGAAGAGGTGAGAAATCTTCTGGCAGAAGAGTGCTCCCATCAAAAAGTTGATTTAGTTTTTGTGTACTAACATTCTAATTTAAAGCCTTGGGAGACATGCAAATGTTCTCTCATTTCCACCAGCACCCTTGATTTCCTCAATATAAATAGGGAAGATTGTTAATTTTCACTTCTGTCCCTAAGTTGGTTTAATCTTTAGCATCTGATGTACTGATACAGTGGTGTCACATTGGGACGTAGAGCACCATAGGGTAACACTGCAACAAGAGGGGAAAAAAAACGTTGACAATTAATTTCTTACTTAAAAATAAGGACAACGTATATGTTTTCAGTGCTTGTTGAAAATCCATTTCTTTAAAGCCTAAATCTGACTCCTAGATAGAAGCGTTCATTGGAGAATATCTAAAGTTTCCATTACTTCTCAACACCTCCAGATCTCAGGGAGTCAAATGTGAAGTGAAAGCTGGCTGGCAGGCAAGAGGAAAGGGAGGATACCTAAAGAAACACTTCAGAGAAAGAGGCATTTCCAGCTGAGGTAGTAAAACATTCAGGTTCAAATTAAATACGCCTTCTTTGCATAATATATGCACACTTTTTTTTTTTATTTGACAGACACACCCTTCCTGCATGCAGAAAGCCATATTCCCTGGTAGCATAAAACAGCAGATAGGTAGCCACAAAAACTGCTTTACACATGGCAAAGTGTTGCCCCCATGCCTGGGGCAACAACATCAGCAATACTACTTCCTTCAAGTGGGAGTGCTGGCCAAGGGGCAAGGAATCAGAAGCACCCTTGGGCTGGCTCTTTGGCTCTCTGTCAAATGCCACTTTCCCAACATTTCTGGACTTGCTGTCCCTAATGCATGCTTCTCTTGTGCCTTTCACTCAGTGTTTCTTTCACTTCACTTCTTACCTGAATGCCTTCTGAGAAGGCCTACCTAAAAAATTACCCCACTGGTCTCAAGCCCCTTTGTTACCCTGCTTGCATTCATGTCTCTTCTTCTGTCCATATTCTGCTCGGATACAAATCCCTTGAGGGTCCATGCCTTTCTTCCCACTGTGCTTGTGCAGCACCTGCTATGCTGGGGCCATTCCTCTTTGCATCAAAATGCTAAAACTGATTAATAATCCTAAAACCCTGCCATGACTAACATCCAGGTAGTACCACAACATGAGTGAATCCAACCTTAATCTTATCTCCCAAATAATAGATAAGGAAGTCACAATGACAAGGAACAGAGTACTAGCTTTGGGAAGGTCACCATAGCTTGCTATGGAATTAATAATGAAAACAGAATGTAGAGAGAATGGGCACAAATGGGCAACCATTTAGGTCATTCTCCGGAGAACTCCTAAATGCGCAGACGGCACGGCCGCAGATGAAGAAGCAGAGGTACAGAGCTGGTTTCCGCGCTGGTCCTGGAGGCGTCACCTGCCCAACATTCTCGCTCTCGCCCGGGGCTTCCCGCACGCCGGGGCCGGCTCGACCTCCCCGCAGCGCCGCCCCGACCCGGCCGCCTGCAGGCGGGAGGCTCCTTCCCGGGGACGGAGCGAGCCGCTTCGCCGCCCCGGCCGGCTCACGCGGGGCAGCGGTGGCACCGCGCGGCTCCCGCAGCGCCCGCACGGCGGGCTCGCCCGGGCGGTCTCCTCCCCCTCGGGACCGCAGCCGGCGCCGAGCGAAAGCGTTGACTCACGTGGGGGCCGCGGGCGAGCCGCCCCCGGCACGGCAGCGCGTTGGTCCCCATGACGGCCGGCAGGTCCCCGGTGCCGAGCCGCTCCCTGGGCCGCGCTGCCGGTGCCGCCGAGCCCAGGGGCTGTGGCCGCGCCGAGCCCGCCCTGTGCCGCAAGCACCGCCTCCGCCCGCAGGAGGGTCCGGGGTGCCGGCCTGGGGTGGGGGCTGCCGGGCTGTTGTAGCGAGAGCCCCGGCCGAGCTGCGCTCACGCTGTCAGGCATGCCAGGGGGCAGGGCGTTAGCGCTGCGTCTGCAAAGGTCGTGCCGGTATCTGTCCAGGACAATGTGAGAAACGGAGGTCTGTGCTCAAGAGTACCCCGAAAACTGGTGGTATTGCTTCTGCGCCTCGGGGAGCCATTTCCCTTTCTGGGTCCCAGCTGTGCAAACACAGCAGTTAGGAGGTGCAGGCAGCCTTACTGCTGCTAAGCCCACCCTGTGGGTATTACCGGTTAGTATCAATGACGCCTTGTGTTTTTAACTTTGCCGAGTCTAGACAGATCCGTTCAGAACAACAGGAACTTGCAGCTGTCTCAATGCGAGGAGCTTGGGAAGCGTGTAGAGCACGTGCATCAAACAAGTGAGTCTCCCAAGCACTAATCTGGAGGACAGCAGCAGCCAGAACTTTAGAAATTTGATTCCAGCTTCATCCTGCCTTCACAGTTATTTCAAGTCTTTGCCTTGCTGTAGCTTGTTTGCAGCTGTACCTCTGACCTCTTTCAGGTCCCAGGGCCTGCATTTTTGCCCTGTCCCAAGGGAGCCCTGCAGGTGCTTTTCTCCCCCAGGGCTCTGAGCTGCAGTGGGCACCTATGTGACCTCCTGACTTTCAGGGTCATATTGGCGTACTTGCAGTTCTTTCCTAAGTGTGTTTTGATTTCCAATATGAGGGCCTTAATGTTTGCAGAGAAATTACTTGTCTCCAGCTGTTCTTTCTTCTTTTCTTCTCCTGCTTGTTTTTTTCCTGAAACACACATATTCAACCTAACACATAAATGTATAGCAGAAGCACTTCAGTAAGCAGGTCAGTGTACAGCACCTGTAAATTTTACTGATTGACTCTTCCTCTGTAATCAGATTTATGCCTATCCATGAACAGTTCAATGGTAGTGGCCATAACTATTCTATACACTTGCGATCAATGTGCTGGTATCTGTTTTAATTCATCCCTTTGTAGCCATGGCAGTTTATAATTTTTTGCTTTCTGTTGATATGGTGTGTTTCTAGCTGCTCATTTTATCCTATTATATATCTGGAAGGCAGACTGCTAGATATAGCATTAGAAAAAAAGGAACAATAAAGCAACAACAAAAAACTTCAAAAGAGCGGGCACTTGAAAAATCGGAGAACAAGGAAGTTGTGAACTATATGTTGCAAGTTTTTCCCATGTTTTCCGCATACATTCATACCTGGCTGATCCTTCTTTCACAATGTATTTTAACTGTGAGTTATTTTGCTATTAAGTTCTAGGCTTTCTTTGTCTCAGAAAACCACCATTTTTTCTGTCTGCAATCTGGTCTGAAGTCCACTATTGTTATGCTCTGTTCCACTGAAGTCATATCTTGCACACGTGTTCGCAGTTCCTACAGCTTCTCAGCATTGAAAACATTCGCTTACAGATTTTCTTCTCCCAGTGCTGTGTTATGCATGAGTATATGCATACATATAAATATATATGCAGGTATATGGTTTTTAAATATGTTTGCCAGTTGTGGGAAATTTCATAAAAGAAGCTATATTCAAATTTCCCTGTATTAGGTACTTTCCTTCTAAAATTTCTCCAGTGTTGACAAAGAAGTACATTAGATTTGGAGCTTCAGGCTCTGTTTTTTCCATGGGATGACACTATATAGAAAGAAAAGTCAAAAGTCCCTTGGGCTTCTCAAGCCAAATTCTCTTCATACTTTTCCGTTTCAGCAGACATTTGTCATCCCACTTCTCCAAATCTCACTGATCATTTGTCTGACATGGGACCTTTAGTTCCTACTCTCCTGATGATCAATCCACTTCTAGAACGATAGTCCTATGTTTTAGATTGATACTGATGTAAGTTCATTTATTTGACTCAGTTGTTCCTTTAGTACCGTATTATGTAGCACTGTGGAAGGAATTGTGAGTTTGTAACTTCCACAGTTAGGAAGCAACTGTGAATTCCTTCCACAGTGCTACATAATACGGTGGAAGTACATAATGCTGTGGAAGTTCTGCAAGAAACTGTGTCTGCTGGGCCAAACTGCATGGTGAACTCAAACTGTACTGTTGGAATTGCTGGCCAGGTTGAGCAGCTGGCATACAGCTGACAGCAGTCCGTCTGTCTGGTAATGAGAGGGGAGAAAAAAAGACTATGCCTTTTACAGTTGTATGGAATATTAAAATGAAAACAAGTAAAGTGATTGTACAGGATGTACACTGATGGCTTCAAGCATCCATGCCTGTTTTCTTTACCCCTCTACTGGCCTTTTTGTTGGAAGGTAGGTAGCACCACCCTTTTACTGCTAATTTTGCCTGGGCTTTCAACAGCATCTTACAGGTTCATTTAATCTCCATTTTGCAATTTGTATGGTTTGGAGTCTTCTGCCCTGCCTGAATGAAGAGGCGTTGGGCATGGAGGAAACTGAAATGTGGACCTTGAAGTTTTGCACATTTTTTTCTGCTCCTATGTGGGAATTCAGAGCCCTGAGCTGATGTTTGCAGAAAGTTCAAAGTAAATGTTAACTCCTCTGACCCCTTCTGGGATATACTTCTCTACTTTGAGGCAAGGAGGAATAGGAGGCACTTTTTAAGCAATCTCTGATTAAAAATAACCTTGCTATACTAGCTTTTCTTCTTCTACACTCCTCTTTGTCCCTTTATTTGCCTCCAGGCTGTTCCTGTGAAAATGGCGTGTGAAGAAAATCAACTCAGAAAAGAGCAGACACTCCTAATGTAGTTCATGCAGGCTCAGTTACAAAAATTTTACTGCAAACACAGCAGGAATTCAGTACAACAATTAGGATAGTAAAGTTACCGAGGGAGAAAGGAAGGGTCTGAATTTCCAGAATGACAGAAAAAAAGTTGGTTTCTACCAGTCACCTCAGTGAGGGGCAGAGGAATCCTCAGGCCAGCTGGTGCCTTCCACTGACCCTTTCCATTCCTTGTGTAAGAGGCTGGCCAGACTGTGGGACAGGAGTGGAAAGGGGATCTGGGGCACACAACAGTGGGAATTCTTGGTTGAGAGGAAGGCAAATGGGAAAGCTCTTAGTGGAAAATCCCTATGCTTGCAAACTTAATAATACCCAGTAACTCACTCAGATTCAAGCAAATGATAAATATTATTTCACTTGTATTTAAAAAAATATCTATCTCCATTCAGAAGTCCAAGGGTGTTAACATGGTAAAGCACTTGTGTTTCTATAGCTAGTGGCATACAGAGTGATTGGCTAATTTAGTCAGGCACAACTCATTAAAAGCAAAATCAATAACGTTTGAAATATAATAGCATCTTTCTGCTACTAGAAGCAAAACATCACATTTATTTACATGTCCACACCCTGTTTCCAACACTCAGTGAAATCAGATCTTATTTCTGAGTCAGGTTTTGGCTAAGTCCTCTGTTGTAATCCCAGTTATGTGGGTGTATGTAGTAAGGTTCTCAGAATAAGGGTTTAGTCCACAAGCTATGTGGTGTCAGAGGAAAGCATGTTTACTCCTGCTTTTCTAATTTCAAAAGTTTCGAGTCCTGCTGGACCTGGAGTATCCTATGCAGATGGAGTTCAAGGAAGTATTTGTAATGGTGGCTTCAGACTGTTCTGAATTGAACTAATATCTACTTGAACTACTGCATTCTGGTGAAGCAGCAGTCTGGAAACTCTAGGTTTATATAGCTAAATAAGTGTGGAAGCAGGCTGAAGGAAGGATTCATTGGAGATGGCGTGGGATGTTTACCTAGAAAACAAGAAGGGCCTATCTGGTGTCCTGTATTAAAAAGCAAGGGTCACAGTTTACTTACTGCTCTTTACCTGGGAAGATGGCAGGTCCCCATATACCTTGATGACTCAGATTGATTTCTTTGGTGGTAGAAAAAACAAATATAAAACCAAATATTTTGAGGGAGTTCAGTGATTAACTCAAGAAAAGCCATGTGGATTTCAAAGTTCTTTAAGGAAGCCTGTACAGGAGTCATGAGGTCTAATTCATCTTTCAGGAAATGGATCCATGTGATCCACATGTGATTTATAGTGAGAAACAGCATGCAGAAAAGAACACTTGGTTGTTACAGAGAGAACACTGCTATTAGAGGATGGTACTTAGACAACCTCTGCCCTTAACCAAACTTGCGGAAAATACCTTTACCTGCCTTCTGCCTCACTGCTGTGATGAGGTATAGCAGAGGGACCAGCCAAGATCCAGCACTTTCAAATAAATTCTTGTTCTGGTTCTTCACAGAGTTGACTGTTTTTGAAGGGAGCACTTTGTCCAGGTATCTGAGCATGAGAGAGCTCAGTGGTGGTCTCAGATCTATCTCCCTGTCAGGTCTTCCCTGACAGAGCAGTGAAAGACACGGAGTGCTTCTGTCCCAAGTCTCATAGAGGTGCCTGCTCTGAAGTTGGCTCAGCCCTGTGGCAGCGTATGTCTAGGCTCAAAAGTTGCCCTGGGAAGATTTAGCCAGCTGCTGTGGTATAACCCTAGCAACTGCTTGCTCCATGTCGTTGGTCAGAACAGGGGAAATATGAGGTTTTCTTCCACAGCTGAAGATGTCTGAGCAGCAGAGGACAGCTAAGGATCAAGGTGTACAGTTTTTTGATTGATAGTAGATAGACAAGAAAAACAACACACTCTTGTCAGAAAACAAGTAATCCAATTTTTTTTTTCTCTGAATAATGGTGGTGCCTCCACAGTTAAAAATGAGCTTTCTTCGAGTGCTGTCTGGAAAGTGTCATGCTGATGAATACAGATGTAGACAGGGAATAGCCCTCACTGTTATCCTAATCTTGCTATTTAACTTTAAGCCTTTATTTCTTCTATGTGCATGCACAGAAGGGTCTGATTGATGCCAGTGAATTTGTGCAGTTCCCAGCACTTGGGGACAATTAAAACACTTTCACTTTGGTCTCAAATAACAAACCAAGGATCCCAGAGTTGGACACAGGAGACTGAAAATGCCTTTCATGCACTACAACCATCAGAAAGCAAGCCTGTGACTTCACCTCCCCTGTTTGTGGGCAGTAAATGACTGCCTCATTGCTTGTGAGGAATGGCTGTTTGCTTATCAAGCATTGTAGGAATAAATTTGTTTAGCTGTCCAGGAGACTGCAGGGAAGTGTGAAGGAAGGAGGACTTCTTTCTCTTCTTGTTAAAAGAAATTCAGGTTAGAGAATACTTAAGTAGATTGGACATACCTAAAGCCATGGGCCTTGATGAAATGCATCCGTAAGTGCTGAGAGTGCTGGCAGATGTCATTGTAAGGCCATTGTGGAATATCTTTGAATGATTGTAGTGATTGAGAGAGCTTCCTGAGGACTGGAGAAGGATAAATGTCCTGTCTTCAAAGAGGACAAGAAGGAATACACAGGGAGCTACTGTCCAGTCAGCATCGTCTTTACTCCTAAGAAAGTAGTGAAGCAACTAATCCTGGAAAGTATTAATTCCTGGATAGAAGGTGACTGAGATTAATCAGCATGGATTCATGAAGAGGAAGTCCTACCTTCTATGGCCTGGTAGATGTTGCCTACTTTGACTGCAGCAAGGCTTTTGACACTGTCTCCCATAAGATCCTCAGGGAAGCTGATGAAATATGGTCTGGATGAGCAAACAGTGAGGTGAATTGAAAACTGGCTGAACAGCCAGGCCCAGAGGGTAGCGATCAGTGGCATGAAGTTTGAGGCTAGTAACTAGTGGAGCACCCCAGGAGTCAATACTAGCCTCTGTAGTGTTTCAGCATCTTCATTAATGATGCAAATGATAGGACTAGATTGCTTCCAACCTCAGTCATTCTGATTCTGTGACAGATGTTGTGAAGTGTTGAAGACATGCAAAAGATCCTACAGGCCATGAGGGATGCTTAAAGGTCTATAAAATGGTATCAGACACCTACGTTTAAATGTCTGAATTACTCCTTGAGTGAATCTTGGCAGTAACTTCTACACAAAGCAAACGTGTTCCACTCAGTGTTGTATCCATGGAAGGGCAGGGCAGGATGTGGATTGTGTTGAAGAGGAAGAAGATATTTGACTTATAGGTGTTGGCTCGTTTGGTGTGTCAGATGACACAATACAGAAATTCCTGCTTCAAGCAGTCAGGAGTGAGGTCAATAGGCAGAGCTGTGGTCAGATGTCCTGCTCTGGCTGCTGGTGATCCGATAACTTCTAGCCACTTTTCCATCAGACCTATAGTATCTAACACCACTATATAGGTGACTGATCTTTGGCATAGACAACTCATATGATCCAGTTTGAACACTTATTTAAGCTAACCTTGGATCACTGTGACATCTATCTGTATGTATTTGCATGTACAAGTTGTGCAGGCCGGACTGAATGTAACTCAGAATGTTGCATTTGTAGAAATTCCAGTGAAGAAAGGGAATAGAATCTATAATGTTGGGGATAATGCCACTCTGTCTTGTAGATTCAAAAGTAAAGCCCCAATAGATATGGAGGGAATTCAGGTGGTGTGGGAGAAAATGACAGGTTCCAAGGGATTCCAAATAATATATGACACCGGAAAAAGAGGAATCAGGAAAGTCGAGTCGGGATTACAGGAGGAATGGGAATCAAGAGGTAAGGTAACTCACCATTTTTGCATACAAAAACCCAAAGAAGGAGAGACGAAGTTGTGGCTCTCTAATGTAACTGAACAAGTGAAAGAGAAAGGGAGTGTGAACTATGGTGAAAGGACTTTATTAGTCCATCCAATTCGAGATCATGGGATAAGGGCAGATCACACTAACTATCCTGTGGTGGTAGACCATGATGTACTCATATACTGCTTATTGGAAGATCCATGACCAAATGATTATTGGTGGACAAAAGAAGGCAAGAGGGTTCTGAATGACCAAAGGCACCAAACAGAGTTGAGATTGGGAGGAATGTTAGTCCAAATTATTACAAAAATCAAGAAGGGAGAAACAGGAACTTACCAATGCAATTATTGGAATGTTACTGTTTCTGGATACAGTGAGATCCACATCACTGAAGGTAGAACCAGACGTTTGATAGAATTTGCCTCGACACCACAGGTAATTCACATTTCGCCAGAAGACCCAGAAGAAAATATAATGATAGGATTAATTACAGACTTTGCTCAGATGCAGAACACTAGCTCAATAACAGCATGCCTACCATTGCCAAAATCGGCTGGGGAACTGATTAGTTGGGGAATGATAACCTTACCACTTTTAGTTACTCAGAATAAAACAGTCATGTGTCAAGAAAAGAGAATTAATAAAACTGTGGTAGTGACTGGATATTACCGGGCTACAGAAGGATCATTAGCAGCTCCCATATCAATGTCTTTATGTATGAGAAAACTACAGTGGGAATTCACACCCTTAATGGGCGACAATGTATTTGGACATCGGGATCCGAAAGGGAAGTGTACATATGATAAAGAAATAAAGGTAAATAAGCAGAAAACTGAGATTATTTGGGATTGTGAGGAGAAGGATAATTCCACCTAAGTTTGGGATACTATCTGGTCAATGAGTATTACCCAGAAATATCAATACAGAGGAGAGACATCTTGGTGTTTTAGATGGTTAACTAAAAGATATTATTATGACAAGACTAAACACGTCCCATGGTGGAATTGTACAAAGGTCTTAGATTATGATACCAATTTGAAGACGGTAACATTAGCTCCAGTAAAGGTAGCATTAGAAATTGGGTGTGCATGCCGTCATGGAGGGGGCTATCGACAGGTGAGCTGTACAACTGAAACAATAGAGCATGGGGCATTTTGTATGGGCAGCTAGTGATGGAACTTGGACAACCCATTTGGCAATAGGTGGACCAGTAAGAGAAATAACCTTAGGATTACCAACACTCTGTCCAATCTGGAAGAGATCGCCCTTTAGGGGTGATTTGGAAACCTTGCAAATTCGAACTAAGAGAGATATAAATGAAGATAACAAAGATCTAGATAATACTTGGCAGGAGCCCTCAACTGGAGTAAAAGTGGGGTGGGCATTGGAATCCCTCTTTGCTCAAATAGCTGCGTATCGTAACAGAGAAATGATCTATAAACTAATTGGGCAAACTGAACAATTGTCCAGGGTGACTAAAAAGGGATTTAGAGACCTAAATTTACAATTGCAAGCAACGACAAAAATGACTCTGCAGAACAGAATGGCATTGGATATTATCTTACTGAAGGAACATGGAGTATGCGGATACCGTAAAGATCGTGTTGACCATTGCTGTATTCACATTCCAAATGTTACTTCAGATGTAGAAAATGACATTTCACAGCTTGGAAAGATTGAAGAAGAAGCAGAGAAAGAAAGGGAAGAAATTAGTCACAATTGGGTAGGAGCATTATTGGGTAGTTTGGGAATTCACTTATCAGGATGGATGCAATCAATTATTCAAACTTTATGTGTGATTTTAGTTGTATTTTGTGTTATTTACTTTGCGTACTTATGTATTCGCAGAGAAATTACACGATCAAGCAAGTGGACTCAGAAAATCATTGGAGTAATGATTAGGGAATACCCTAGAGATTTAACATCGCCGCCTATTTATCAGAAAGCGACAGTGTAAATTCATTTGTGTGAAAACACTTGCATAAAATGAAGTATTTTCAAAAGGGGGGAGATGTTGGGAATTTGATGATCAATAAAATTAAGATGATTGGGAATTATAGTTAATCGATAAGATTAACGAATAATAAGGAAAAATCAATGATTTTCTGGGTATAAAAGCTTTAATTAAAATCAAAAGTAGCTGATTTTAAGGGTAAGTAATTCAGTTAATGATTAACTCCGTAGTTGGGAGCCTTGGGGAGGGTTTTACCTTATAGAAGTAAGATTTGGAATATGGAGACGAAACTTCAAGGATGGACTGGTAGAAACAAAAGAGATCCTGGATCTGGTAATGGTTTCGGGAGAAGTGAAAGCTGAAATACGTCCAAGGACGCTGGACTGACTCCAGTGCAGAGAGAGGCGAAAAGGACACCGTGAGGAAGATGTCTTATTTCAACATGAGGGGCTTCTCGACAACCACCAGAGGGGGCTGTGCAAGCGCAGATGGGACTAATGATGTAATTAATCGATGAAGTAATCGTTTTACATATATATTAAGTAGTTGGGGTAACTGAGGCATGACCTGTTGCATATACATCAGGTTATGGAATAAAATTGTGGTCGCACTGTGACAGTTTTTGGAACCAGATTTGGGTGCGTACCCCTGGTTCCCGGGGCCTCGAAATAAAGCACCACATATAACCTCCCCCGAGTGGTTATGTGTTCGTTTCTCCGCTAACAACACTGGGGCAGTCTGTTCCTGAAGGACTGCACCCCATGGAAGGGACCCAGGTTGGAGCAGTTCTTGAAGAACTGCACCCTATGGGAAGGACTTACACTGGAAGACTTTGTGAAAAACTGTCTCCTGTGGGGAAGACCCCACACTGGAGCAGGGGAAGTGTGTGAGGTGTCTTCCCACTGAGAAGGAAGGAGTGGCAGAAACAAAACGTGATGAACTGATCAGAGCCCCCATTCCTGTTCCCCCGTGCTGCTGAGTGGGAGGAGGTAGAGAAATTGAGGAGTGATTTCATTCCCTTCCTTGTAGATTCACTGATGCTTGTAGGGTTTTGGAAGACCAAGGGCATGTTCTGGGCAATCCAGAGCAGCAGGACCTTAGTCTGGCTAAAGCATAGAGATATCAGCAGGCCGTGCAGAAATGTCATTGCTAGGACATCTGCAAGAGGAATTTGGCAAGATAAACAGCCTAGCAAGCGAAAAACAAGAAAGGGGGGCGATGCACACGTGATTGAAACTAAGACCTTGAACAGGATCTGAAACTTACAACAGAGATGGATGGACAGTAGAGACTGACCTATTGTAAAGAAGCATTATTTGAGTGAACAGCACATGTTAACCAATCGTTCTTATCGTTATGCGTGAAAGCAGATAAGATAGAGTATATAACCATTAGAAGTAAAGCAATAAACTCGGCTTCTGTCTGATCACACTGATCCTGGGACGAGTCCGTGACTTCCGTGTCAACAGATGCTAGAAAATTCCTTTTATTTATTTATATTTACCTAGTCTCCAGGGACTTAAGTTTTATTTGCCCCAAAGATGTCAACAGAAAATGTCTCACTTTTCCTTTTCAGCAGAGATCCAGCTTGTTTGTTGTTAGTCAATAAGAATCTTAATTGAGGTGTGTTGTGTTTTTTCTTTAACCTGTATCTCTTTCAGTACGAATTTCAGAAGGGGTCAGTAGACTATTACATCTTCTATCAGAGATCAGTGTGTGGGGGATTTTTTCTCTAGAAATTAAGAAAATGTAAAACGCATGGTGTCAAAATCCTCCATTACCTTTTTGGGGAATAAGAGAATGAAAATAAAGTATCTGGGGTTCTCTCTGCTTTCCCTTGCTCTTTTTCAGTTCATTTGAGCCCAGTTTCTATTTGGGAGGAGAAACAAATACATTTCCCGAAACTACAAGGACACTAAGGAGACTGTCACATAAAACCTGTGCTGTATCCTTAAAGTCTACATACCTACAGTTAAAAGGTAAGGGAGTCCTTCATAGATCCTTAATGGACTAATTTAGAAAGGCCATGAACATCCTACCGTGGCCTTTTGCAGGGAAAGATTTCTTCTGAGAAATGCTGTGTAATAAGATAAGGTGGGGACTTCCTGTCAATTTAAAGTGCTTTATAACTAGTCACAACAATTGGTTTAATGGAGTAAAACCAGTACAAAGCAGCAGGGGAAGTACTCACATGCATCAGCTGGATTGTCTCACTCTGTGAAGCTTAATGAACAAAGCAGTAATGGAACTGTGGAGATATGCGATAAATTCAGCTGTCCTGAATATCATGAACTGGCAAACAGGAACTTTATCTTCTAGCAAAGCAGAGTGTTTCAGGGAAAAACTGCATCTAAAACTGTGGAGGCACTTACTTGCCTAGCATATGCTAAAAATTTCAATAAATTGAGGCCAGAAATGGTTTCCTCCCCAAAAATTTAATTTCTTTTCTATTTTTCAGATGTTTACTTACTTCTACCTTTTTTTTTATTAACTACTCAGTCCCATTTGTAAATGTAGAACTGCATTTGTTTTCCATTCTAGATTTTATTGGTCTCACACTTCTGAAGGTGATGATGACATCCTGTGGTGCAACGCATAGATAGCAAATGCAGGGCACAGCTCCTAACTCAGGCATCAAACATACTCAATATCAGAGCTACCGTCTTTTCAATACACCAGGCAGTGAGGAGAATGAAATAGCATATTTCCTTCGCAGGGAAATTCTTAGCTCTTCTGCAGGAGGCAATGAGGACAATGATTAATTGCCTAGAAATAACGTGAAAACATCCCAAACTGCTGTATTTTGTACAGTTAATTCCTGCCACTGAGCAGCGTTCAGCTATTACAAAGATGACCTAGATCAGAGTTACAGCTATCTGAAGAGCAAGTGCTGCAATACTTGCAGTATTCACCAGGCCATGCTGCTCCAGGCTCTGGAGCATTTAATATATAGTCCTGATTGCTACTGTTAGTGAAGTGAATCTTTTCTCTCTTCTAACCACCAGGTCAGAGCAGTCAATTATTGAACTCTGTGAGTTAAAAATAAACACAATGCAGTAGTTCTGAGAATACCATCTGTTTTACACTTAGTAACTTAAAGGTGGTTCTCAAATTGATGGCAAGTCATGCATGCAAACGTTTTGTGGTCTTTAAAGGTCATTATTTCTGTGCAAATGTTTGTTTAAAAGTTTAAGTGTACTTTCTGGTTCTGAACCTGGCTCTTTTTCAGGTTTTTCTTGGCTGTGCAGGGAGATGAGGCAGTGTTCAGGCCTGTATCAAACAGCAGAACCTCAGTTGTCAGCTTGCCTGTGATTGCCTACAGGCAGCAGTCCTCACTCACATCTTGTGCCTGCGCTGGGAGTGTGAAAGCATGAGTGTGACAGCTCCTCTGTCATACTGAACAGAGTAGAGATTAGGGCCATATGCAAAAGGAGGCTGGCTGTGCCTGGGAAACACTGAGGTTGGCATGTCCCAACCAAGACAGAAATGTTGCATGTTGCTGAATCACGCCTTGGTGGGATATTCAGAGCTGGCTGAGGCTAGGTCCTTAAAGCTCCAGGGGGTGCTGAGAGGTGCAGTTGTCATACCAGAAGGACAGGACTTCATACAGAGGGGCCTGGACAAGCTGGAGAAGTGGGCCTCTTGAGGTTCAACAAGGCCAAGTGTGAGGTTCTACACGTGGGTCGGGGCAATCTGTGGTTTCAATACAGGATGGAGAATGATGTGATTGAAAGCATCCCTGTGGAGAAGGACTTGAGGGTACTGATTGATAAGAAACTCAACATGAGCCAGCAACGTTCGCTCACAGCCCAGAAGGCCAACTGTGTCCTGGGCTGCACCAAAAGAAATGACCAGAGGAAATGTAGCGGAGAGCCCCGGAGTCAAAGACATATCCTCATGGAGGTAGAGTCAGTGCTCACTTTATTGTGCTTCCACACGTTACTTTATACTCACAATGTGTGTTCATACACCATAAGTGTACATATAATTGGCTACCACATGCTGTCCATTTGGTATATTCTCTATCTTAATTGGTTATAAGTTTCTGTCTGTGCGCTGTTACCTGATACCCTGCAGCCCCTTCTTTTGCAGTTAGCACTCCGCATTCTTGTTCCTCTTATCTTGTTTACTTCTTAGCCTACTTCCTCTTCATTGTTCATCAAGGTCGCTGTGTCCTTGCAATTTAACACATAGGCAGGGTTGTGCATACAGGCCTCAAGGATCACAAAATGCCCTGATTCTTCTAAAATATTCTCTACAAGGAAATTGCCATAAGTTGCGCCAGGGGAGGTTCAGACTAGATATTAGGAAGAATTTCTTTACAGAAAGGGTGGTCAGGCACTGGAACAACTGCCCAGGGAGGTGGTTGAGTCACCATCCCTGGAGGCATTTAAAAAATGGGTAGATGAGTTTTTGAAGGACATGGTTTAGCAGAAGATCATTGGTTGGACTTGATGATCTCCAAGGTCTCTTCCAACTGGAAGATTCTATGATTCTATGAAAAGAACTGTGGTCAGCAGGTCAAGGGAGGTGATTCTCCCCCTCTACTCCACTCTCATATGGAGCTGTTGGAACAGGTACAGAGGAGGGCTACGACAATGATCAGAGGGCTGGAGCACCTCTGCTATGAGGACAGGCTGAGAGAGTTGGGGTTGTTCAACCTGGGGAAGAGAAGTCTCTGGGGAGACTTTATAGCTGCCTTCCAGTACCTGAAGGGGGCCTACAAGAAGGCTGGGGAGGGACTTTTACAAGGGTATGTGGTGATAGGATGAGGGAGAATGACTTAAATTGTAAGGGAGAAGATATAGATTAGACTTCAGGAAGAAATTCTTTGTGATGAGGGTGGTGAGGCACTGAATAGATTGCCCATGGAAGTTGTGGATGCCTGTTCCGTTAAGGGGGTGCCCCTGCCTTGAGCAGCCTGGGTGTCTCTGCCCATGGCAGGGGTGTTGGAACTGGATGATCTTTAAGGTCCCTTCCAATCCAAACTGTTCTATGATTGTATGTTTTCTGCTTTTTATCTATTTCATCTATTCATGTATGGTTGGCTTGCCATTTGATGAGAGTTTTCTATTTGGGCTGTCTTCAGTTCTCACTGTAGTTGCTCCAGTTCTTTTGAGGACCCCATAATATTTTTGTGAGTTAGCAGAATGGAGGCCTAATTCCTGAGAAATAATCTATTTTTTAGCTTGGAGACTTGAATATGACCAACCATAGTTGGACCTGGGATTGGTGAATATTACCTGAAATCAAGTATTTCTTAGAAAATCAACAGAAATTTTTATTTTAATATGCCAGCCTAGCTGAAAAATGTTTTGAATGAAAGCTCACCAAACAAATAAAACTTTCCATTTGCTGACCACCCAAAGCCCTTAAAAGTATTTTTCAGGGACAAAAAAAGTCAGTCAAAAGCAGAACATGTCTCTCCTTTTTGTTTAGGATTCAGCTGAAATAAAGTAATGAATTCTTGTTACAGATTGAAAATAGAAACTTTTTTTTAATTTTGAACCATGAATATTAGACAGTTTGGGAGAAAACCAAAACATTTCTTTTTTGCTGAGCAGATAGATATGCATTTGAGCAAATTTAATTGTTTCACTGGAATGTTTTCCTTTTTCAGCAAAAAAAAATTAAAGTGGAATTTTTTCACTTCTCATCTGGGACTTAATAAAACATTCACAAACACCTTCCCAGAACAGCTGCTAATATTCTGCCTGGCATGGCAAATCTGGCTTGTTGAGCTATATTCTAGTCTCTGCAAATTCAGAGACGGTGATGTCATATAAAAAGCTCCCTCTCAATGATGAAAAGAAACATGTGCAATTAACCAAACCAAACCTATGCAGTTATCTCATACAATATGTTGTCTTCAGGAGATGAAGCTACAGAGTGAGACTGAATGGAAAAATAATAAAGGCTTGGCAGTATATGGCCAGAATACCCCCATATGTCTTTACTTCCTCATCCTGTAGTCAAATCCTGGCTAAAGACTTTCATATCTTGCAACCAGGAGTTGTTGGGGTGGAAACAGGCGTATAAGCTGTTCTGCTTTTTTTGCACCAAATGCTGGAAAGTTTTGCTGATGAAACAGATTAACTTGGCTCTTCATGGTTGCTCCAGGAACGAAATGGTCCTGCAGTAGAAGCTATATTGGGGGATCAAATGAACAGGTAATATAGCAGTGGAGAGAATGCCAAAGGTGATGTAGGAGGTGTAACAATCTCCCCTGTCCTTGCTGAATGTGCAAAAAAGTGCAGTAAGCACCCTGGTATTCCTTCAGGGACTGCTCTGTCCTCCTGCAGTGGAAGTCCTGCAACCTTGCTGTGATCTCAGAAGCCAACTATTTTTCTGCAGGTGTTGGCAAAGGAGCACGCTGTTGTAATCTCAAGCACTAGGTAAGTAACACCATTTTCTAAGTTCTCATCTTTCAAAGTCTAGTAGGAAGGCTGTCTTAGAGTTTTTTACCTTCTGACGGGACAACGAATAATTTAACTCAGGAGTTTCAGTTTAAGCTTCTTTAGCATTAGGATTGGTTTGCACATCAGATACTCCAAGAACATTTACTACTGATAATTCACAGAAAGAGCATGTGCCACAAAATAATGTATTGCTCAAAGCTTGTGAACTGGTTGTAGTCATTCAGGAGAGGAAAGACATTTTCAAGAACTCTGAAAAGGGCATCTAATCTGTGCTTCATTCTTATATTCCATTCAAAGGATATCACTAAATCCAGCTTAGAAACCATTATCAAACTGAGAGTCAGTTTACAAAGTTTCCTAGTGGAACTTAACTTTCAGTTCCTACTAAGAAGAAACTGGGCAAAACCAGGCACCTCTAAGGACCAAGAGTTAAAAAACCTCAGTTATTTTGCAAAGCAATTTTAAATTATTTGCTTTGAAAATTATTTTCAGGTCTCTGCATTAAAAAAAATAGTGATACTTAAAATCACAAAGCAATATGTTTTGCTTTCGCACTGTCTTCTTAGGGTTTTTGACTCTTTGAGTTCCTTCCCCCCCCCGGTTTTCTCTGATAATGTGAATGCCAGAACCTTGTTTTTTGGTTAATAAGGAGCAAGTCAGATGATATGACTTCAGGAGCTGGGACTTTAGGCAAAACCACAGTGCTTGCCAGTAAAGTTATTTGAATCTTTTGTCTTCTAACAGTGAGGACTATGTATTTGAGGCTCCACATCAGGTTCCTGGAATGACCCAAGTTGTCTGCTTAGTGGGCAACGTGCCTCAGAAGTTGGTTGTCTAAACCGCAAATCAAGTGACTCTGCACAAAACATTCCTTTTTATATACAAGGCAGAAATTCCTGTTTGACTGTGGTAAAAAACAATCAAAACCTGTTATGTTCCCAGCATTCACTGAACAAAAAGCTTAGGTGACCCTGCTGTTAGTCTATTGGGAAGCTGGAGGATAGTGCCAGCTTTTCTTTGCACATTTTCACATCAGCTGAAACCAGAATCCACTGGTTTAAGTTGAGCCTCATTCCTATAATTGCACTGTTACCATCCCCTGGGTACTACATTGTTGTAGATGTAGCCTAGAAATGGTGGGCAGAGGTTAGTCGGGGTGTTGGCTAGTGGGGGTGTAAAAAAACAACTTAGGTCTTTGACCTTTTGTTCCTGTCCTGTGTTCCTTCTACATGCTTCACTGACAACCCCATTCATGTTTCAGTCTAGAAGGGGTGGATTCTTGGTGATTCTTGGTGATTCTTGCCTTGGACAGCTCTCTTTGGGAAGGGAAAAATGTAGCAAAGGCCTTCCTAACTCTAGCTGAACGACTGCCTGTCTCCTTGTATCTGCAGTCAGACAATAGGCAATGGTAGATGTTTGCCTCTTGTAATGGCAAAGCTGTCCTGCAAAGGCAATGCAGACACTGTAATAGGAGACAGAGCAACCTTTCTGTCACAGCAGATTGTGATTGCTTCCAGTCTATGAGTACATATTGGGACTGCATACTGAAGCAAGTAAAGTCTTTGAATTTGCAGGGGAATAAAGAGTGATCCAAGGAGTCTGTCTCCAAAAACAATTGAGCATATTGTATAGTTTCACCAAACAAGATTAGCAATCAAATTGGGAATTCTCCAGGAACACACCTATCCAGCCAAGTCCAGTGACTTGTTTATGAGACCATATGAACATCTTCAGTGTTATAAGTGTATTTTTCTGGAAGCCTGCAACAGAAGTCTGTCATTGCTGTACTAGATGCTATAAACATGCAAAACCGTCCCTTTCATAAAACACTTCAAATGAGAAAACAAAAAAAGAGGAGGACATAAAGCCATAAAGCCATTAAACCATTTGTCCCAAAAGTTAGTGATCATACCTGGAGTGTGTTCTGCATTTCCAGACTTCAGTTATGATCTTCTCTGTTGAACTGTACTTACCTAGCCACTATAATGACATCCCCATTAAGAAATCAGTTACGTTGCTGAATCAAATCAGTATGTTTGTCAGCATAGTTTTCCAGCTCAATGTCACTGTGTGTTGACTAGGCCAGAAGAGACATACCTTTGCTTGTGACTTTTTTGCTACTGATAGGCCACTGAGCAGAGCTGGATAGAACATTTCTGTCAGAGTAATAACACCCTCTGGGAAAGAACATTTTGAAGAAGTCAAAGTGATTCAATAAATTGCTCTAGTTTCGGCAACATTTAGTTCAACAAAACCAAATCTAAACAGAAATTGACCCTTAAAAGATGTGAGTTTCCATGTGACTCAGTTTTCTTTGACTGATTCCATTTGAAGAAATAAGACTAAGAAGATCAGTGTTGTAGGAAAGTGCTTAGAATCTGTAGAAACTAAAAAAAAAATGTGGGTTTCAAAATGATGTTTTTCTTCTCAGCTTGGAATAAATATAAAATATAGAATGTCAAGTGTTTGCCATAATTTTCTTCCCACTGTAAGTTTGAGTCAGTACAGGAGGGTACACTGAAAATCCACCTGCCTTCCTAGGAAAGAAGGTCCAGTGTCATCATACAGCCCTTAGAAGTAAAGCAACAGCATGTTTGCAACAAATGCTTCAGGTTGCAAGAAATACTTAATGCACATTTAAGCTTTAAGCCCTGAAAGGCTGCAGTCCTTTGAATAAGGAAAGAAACATTCAAGCAAGGCTTGTTGTTCCTTTCTTCTCAGCCTTCTGTGCTGTGTCCATAGCATTGAATATTTCCTTCTTTGCCCAAATTTTGTTTACATAGCATGCCATAGCATGCAGCATGAAATTTCCAACTAACTACTTGAGTAGAAAATGAAGCTTCCATTGGTTACTTTGCTTTGCTGAAAGCAGATGGGCTAGAAAGTGATAGCAATGGTGCACACACATTGGGACTCTTGTGCTGCTAGAGCCTGGCACAGTCTGATGGTCAGCTCTCTAGTGTGATCCTGGCATCTGAAAGTCCTGGAGTGCTGATTTTCATCCTTGACCCTAGCAGAGCCATTTCTTGTGTTTGGTATCTGTACTTTGAAACTAGACCTTACAGGTTTCTTCAAGTGATCATAAGTACAAAAGTGGAAGACTAATTTTAAACTCACCAGTGATAACGTCACAGTATGGATTGGATGATTAATAACCTGTTGTTAGTGTTCTCTTTTGAATGGCAATGAATCACCATATACCTTCTGATGTATAAATAGTTTTCTCAGACACAGAAACTGAACGGGTCTCCTACAGGCCAAAAATTGTTAATTTTCTTCTTTTTCCAAGGAAAGCACCATATTTTGCATATGTTTAATCAAACGGGAAGATGCAAGGGGAAATGTTTTCTTATCTGGAACAAGGACGGAGAAAAGCTAGCTAACCTTTGTAGGCAAGATGGGCCTTTGTTTATCCAGATGAACTTGTGGAAAAGGAAAAAAGAGCAACAGATAAGGCTGGTTTTACCTTTTGATGGACAGTTATTTTGTCTCTTGACAGTTTCAGCCTACTCAGTGGGTACTGCCTTTAGCCTTTCAAGGGGTTCTATGAGAGCTAGGTGTATACATCTTAATTGAATTTTCTCCCATTCCTCATTTAAAGTGGAGTAGTAGAATTCTTTCTGAACATATGATCTCCTTGCCATGCTAAACTTTTTTTCTTGTAAACTGGATTCTGCAAGGAAAAAACCCCAACATTTGAAAAAATAAATTGTTGACAAAGTTAGGTAATGAGCTTATTTCTTTGTCTTGTTTTCAGTGTTATTTCCTCCTCCTTTATATTTTCCTGCAATTTATTTCTCTTACTAAGTCATCAGACAAGCATGTTTGCTATGAGTGTTTTGTGTGATAAATGTAAATGAAACTCGGAGGTTTTTTTGGGCCAGAGATGGCATGCAATTGTGCTCGATATTGCAGAAAATTGCTCAAGTAATTCATGCATGCCTTAACACAAATGAAAGTATGAGATGTGTGCAGAGCATATGGCAATATCAAATGCATAGTGCTGTCATTGTTATTAAACTGGCTCCACTGGTCTATAAGAGCCTGGTGTCATTTTTAGATGTTATTGGTACCATACACCCTCTCCTAATCTGATCTAAATAAGACAATAACCATAAGAAAGTAGACCTGTGGAAGCCTGCATGCCATCTGACTGTCCCAATACAAGGAGAAAGGAAGCAAGATTCTTACTGTGCAAGCCCATGTATCCAGTGTCAGTCTCTTTTAACCTTGCGGTTACCACAAGGCATGGCCATTACTCCCCTCATGGCAGCACAAATATTTCTCTACAAATGCGGGGAAATGGGAAACAGTCTAACAGACTTCTCTTTAGCAACAGTGGGGGAAATGCATAAGCTTCTGAATGCTATGCCAGTTTTTAATGGTCAGGCAGGGTTTAGAGGAAGTGGAGCTCACTTGGGCTACATTGCCGCCATGGGGATGTGAACACATCTCTGCCATGGGGCAGATGAGGGATAGAAACCAGTTGTGTTTAGTGCAAAACCACCCCAGATTTGCAGGGTTTCAGTTCACTGTGGTTTTGGTCTGGGAAATTCTAGACCTATAGGGAGATGCAGTCAGAAGACCTACTGTAAACTAATGGAAGTGATAGCATTTTCAGAGATTACTCAGCTCCCATCTGTAAGAAGATTATTTCAAGGGTGCATAAATTGAATTTAAATTAATTTTAATGGGTAATTCAAGCAAAATGAGGCAGCTTGACTGACTGCGAATCTGCTTTTGGCCATTTCAGTTTGTTTCTTGGAGTCAAGAGAGATTTTGTTTTTTATAAAGTTGAAAGTTTTTGTTTGTTTTGGGAAAGCTGACTTCCTGCCTGGTTGGCAAACATACGGTTACACCCACTTCATGCTTTCCAAAAACTTCGATGAGTGTTCAAAAAGGCATTCAGTTGCAGACAGCTAAAGGTTGTTTTCTTAGAGGACCAGGCAGGATATGAGTATGTGTCCAACAGACTAGTCTCCCTACTTGCCCTGAAAGGTCTTCTGAAACGTTTTCATTACCAGAAAGAGGAGAGAATTTAGGCACTTCTGCAGAGGCAAAGTTCAGGACTGAACTTTGCTTTTCTGGCTGATTTTCCTTGCTGCCAGTCCCATGCGATCAGATTTCCCTTTAGAAACTGCCATGTCTGGCAAATACAAAGAGTACAAGATTTCACAACCCACATTTTTTTATTTCTGCAGCTCCACAGTACAGCAGCCTTTCCTACTTCTGAACCCTGTGTAACTGTGACAGGTGGCTGGTCTGGTCTGTGTGCGCCCAGACTGATGCATACAGCTCCTGTTGGTGCAGGGCCAAGGGGAGAACGGAGCATATGCAATAGTTCAACATTTACCTTGCAGAAAGTAAGCATTCCATTGCCCTAACCAAGCTCCGCCTCTCAATACTACCTAGGATAGGGTCCTGTCTACTCTGTGTGCCTCCAGTAGAATGGCGAACTCCTCCCTCAGTGGAAAAACAGAAGAAGAGCCACGTGTGCTCAGAACTTCCCATCACATCTACGACATATCAAGAGAGAAGAGAAGCACAGGTCAGCCAAAACAGTGCCTTGTGTCTTAGTTCTGTGCTTGGAAAGGTGGTTCAACTGTTCCTGCCAAACATTAGCTATCTTTGAGTGTATTGAACAACGTGGAGATTACAGAGCCAGGGAGGGAGGCTAGGGGAAACGTCTGGAGAGTAGCTTGTAAATCATAAAGAAGAGATGGGACACAGCAGCAAATGAGATACTGGGAGAAATGTTGTGCGTTTATGACAGACAAAGAAAAATAAGAGTCACTGTGTTCCTGACAGCTGGAAACCTCCCATGGCACATGGAGCCTGGAAGCAATTCTCATTTCTGCAGCCAAGAGGAGCAGGAATGTTCAGCTCACCCAAAGCCTAGGCGAGTGCAATGAGTGCACTAAGCCAAAGTGGGTACAGAAACCGTCCCAGCCTTCTTGGGATGCCTGCGGGGTGGAAGAGGTGGAAGAAAGAGAGAGTCTGGACAGTAAACATTCACCTGCCGATCATCCTGGAGGGCCCCTGGCTTGGATGTTGGAACATGGCTCTTAGCAAACCATGCAATGTCAAGGCTGGGCCTCAGGAATGTTTTGGTCACCACCCTTGTCTGACAGCCTCACACTCCATGATACAGTCAGAAAACTGGAACAAAATGGGCATCCACCCCAGACAGGGACACATTTCCACCCATAGCCAAGGCAGCAGTTTCAGGGAAAGGCAAAGCTGTGCAAAGAATCCTGGTCTGGGGGAAAAGGCAAGAAAAAGCTGAGAGATTATGGTTCAAAAGTACTGGCTGAGATGTCAACGCTCCCATAATTTGTGCCTTGTCAAGAAGACAAACAGATACTCACAGAAACTATACATAAATAGAATTCAAGAGGTGATGGAGTGAAAGGCTGAGCTCACCCAGACTAATGAAACTGAAGCTATACTGGCTCCTGCTGAGTGATGATTAGCCTCTATGTGTTACATCAAGAACATTCAGTCTTATATTTTGGGTTCTCTGCTTCCTTATGATTTATTATTTAGTACAGTAGTAACGTCTGATGCCATGACCTCCTATAGCTTTTGTTCTCAAAAAAAAATCCCAAAACGCTTTACAGCCATGGAGTTAAACTGTTGCTAGGAAAAGAGCTTCCAGTGTACATGCCACTATCAGCTATGTTGGGCTTTTTGTATTAAGGTCTAGAAATAGCACTCAATCTTGAGTTCATTCACCACCTAGGCAAATTCCACCATCTCAAAAAAACTGAATGCTATTTTGAGATTTGCTTTGGTAGCACTGCAAAAAAAGTGATTCCAGGAATACAGTCCTGCATCTCACTACACTTAATTTGTCAGAGTGTCACTTTCTTATCAGAGAAACAGGCATCTCATCACTGCTGCAATCCCATGGCTGTAGAGAACATAGCAGAGGTCCTGGACACCCTGCTATACTGCTTGGTATGAGGAGGGGATGAGGAATTTTCGCAGTTGAGGAAGGTGGCAGATCATGGGCAAGGAATGGAGAATTGACAACACCAAGAAGTACCAGGAGTTCCTGAACTTCCTGGTCCCTGTTGTCTTTGCCATGGACAACAGGAGGGCAGCTGAATTTCCAGACTGAAATTACTAGCTCTCGTTACTGTACAAGCGATCACCTTTTGTGGGGTAATAGTGACACCCGGTGGCCATAATATAAATTCGGCAAGTCTCGTACCTGAATTCTACCTTCCTCTCCTCCTTGCCCGCCTTTAGGTGCAGAGACGTTAAATGCAGGGTGCAGTAACATTACACACACAAGCTCCACGGACAGCGTCATTCAGCTTCTTCACACCTCCCTCAGCCATCCAAGACAAACAGATTTCTTTGGTCTCCTAGTGCCAGCTGTATTTGTTGCACAATACAAGAATAAAACAGCTCTCAGATGAAAGATGAGATCTTAGGAACAGGGTGTGTACAAAGGAAATTATTCCACTTAATTAGCTGTACCCTGTTACCTAGCAAGTAGCAGAAGTTTGAAATGATTGTGATTTATAACAACATACGACAGAGCAGCCCAGAACATCTTTGCAACCTTGAGGAAGACAGAAGTTAGACTGCTGTATACAGGGCAGTTTATCTTTGCAGTAGCACGAAAGTACTCGATCACAGTTCATCTTGTCATCATTAGATTTTTATCCCTTTTCCTTTTCACTTTGAGAAAAGTGGGAATAGTGCAAGCAGGAGAATATCTTTTTACAAAATTACAGTCAAAACTGGCAGATTCTGTGCAGGCTCCTTACCCTACAGCTGTCCACAGAAGTGTTGAAGCTGGCAGACAGCGCTTGAAATCATCCTGTCCAACCACTGTGCGCAAGCTTGCTTCATGTTTCATGTTTTCATGAGGGCTAAGGAGACTCTTTAGCTTTCTAGTGTGTGCAGGGGAAAACACAGTGACAAAGGATAAGGAAGAGGCTGAGGTACTTAATGCCTTTTTTTTTCCCTTAGTTTTTAATAGTAAGACCAGTTGTTCTCTGGGTGACCAGCCCCCTGAGCTGGAAGACAGAGACAGGGAGCAGAAAGGAGCCCCCAGAATACAAGAGGAAGTGGTTAGTGACGTGCTACTCCACATAGACACACACAAGTCTATGGGGCCAGATGAGATGCACTGGAGATTTGAAGGAACTGGCAGAAGTGCTCACCAAGCCACTTTTTGTCATTTAGCAGCAGTCCTAGCTAACTGGGGATGTCCCAGTTGACTGGAGATTAGCAAACGTGATGCCTATCTATAAGAAGGGATCTGAGGAACTACAGACCTGTCAGCCTGACCTTGGTGCCAGGGAAAGTTATGGAGCAAATCATCTAGAGTGCCATTATGCAGCATATACAGGATAACCAAGTGATCAGGCCCAGTCAGCATGGATTTAGGAAAGGCAGATCCTGCCTGACTAACCTGAACTCTTTCTGTGACAAGTAGATGAGGGCAAGTCTGAGGATTTTTTCTACCTAGCCATTAGGAAAGACTTTTGACACTGTTTCCCATAGCATTCTCCTGGAGAAACTGCCTGATGATGGCTTGGACAGGTGTATTCCATACTGGCTGAAAAACTGGCTAGATGGCTGAGCCCAGAGGTTTGAGGTGAACAGTGTTAAATCCAGTTGGCAGCCAGTCACAAGTGGTGTTTTCCAGGGCTCAGTGTTGGGGCTTGTTCTGTTTAGTAACATTATCAATGATCTGGATAAGGGGTTTGAGTGCACTGTTAGTAAGTGTAAAGACATTACCAAATTGGGCAGGAATGTGGATATGCCTGAGGGAAGGAAGGCTCTACAGAGGGATCTGGACAGGCTGGATTGATGGGCAGAGGCCAATAGTATGGGGTTCAACAAGACTAAATGTTGAATCCTGCACTCAGGCCACAAGAATTTCATGCAACGTTACAGACTTGGGGATGAATGGCTGGAAAGCTGCCTGGCAGAAAAGGACCTGGTCAACAGCCGCTGAGTATAAGCCAGCAGTGTGCCCATGCAGCCAAGAAGGCCAACAACATCCTGGCTTGTATCAGAAATGGTGTGGCCAGCAGGACTAGGGAAGTGATAGTCCCCCTTGTACTTGGCAGTGGTGAGGCTGCACCTCAAAGCCTGTGTTCAGTTTTGGGGCCCTCATTACAAGAAAGACATTGAGGTGCTGGCATGTGCCCAGAAGAGGGCAACAAAGCTGGAGAAGGGTCTGGAGCACAAGTTTTATGAGGAGCGACTGAGGGAACTGGAGTTGTTTAGCCTGGAGAAAAAGAGGCTGAGGGGAGTATTTATAAATTCACCTTTCCCACGCTGCTGCTCTGAGAGCCTCCCTGAAATATTCTATCACCTGAAATGCAACAGCAAATATACATGTCTAGTTAAAGAGGCTGCTTCAGAAATAGCAAGAAAGGATGACATTTGGAAGGAGGCTTTACCCTTATGCTTTTCACAGTGATGTCAGCTCCTGCTGCCTCTCAAGAGAAGTTTTCTTCTTGGTTCATCAAAACAGTGGGATGTTTAGTGAGCAAGGGAGGAAAGAGTATTCCATCTAAACAGACTGTTTAGATTGCCAACTTCCTAAGTGAGAGTCTACAAGATGATACAGGTTTTCAGTGGTTCAGCATAGACAAGGCTCTGAGAGAAAATATCCACTGAAGAAATTAGCATATTGGAAACCCACTAAAAGCTGTGGCAGACCATTACACATTTGATCAAAAGACATATTCTGTTTAAGCAGAAAACACAAAGTTCTGAGATATATTTTCATGATATTCTTAAGGAGTTTGTTATATTACTAGTCTGGGACCTTAGTGGGAGTTGAAACTTAAATCCTATACAAGACTTCAGAAAATAGTTTGGATGGTGACCACCACAGGCTTTCACTTTTCTCATGAAATCCAATGCATAGGTAAGTATAATTCTGTTTTCCTAGCTTGTAAGAAATCTATTTTAGTATAATGGCTGCTCCTATGCTAAACAATCCCTTTCGAGACAAATTTTGTAACAGAAGGCACTTTGCATTCCTTTCCTATTTTCTTCTCTCTACTTCAAGAGGATTTCTCAACAACTTTCAGCTGTGGGCAATCACGGGTGTGCTGTCCAGCAATAACTTTGGTCCTATTTCTGCTTGGGACTTGCAAGTCTGCATTTTTGTAAGCGCTGTCCACACAATGTTATGCTTCCCTTTTCCCATGTATGTCACCCTGACTGGTCCAGCACCCAGGAACCTTTCAGAGAAGTGGGCATGTGACCATCTTGCTTACAAGTAATGGCTAATTGCTTCACCAGATGGCACTAGTCATACAGTTAGTTGTGGAGCTCCATGCTATAGGGATGTTGAGGATTCTGGAAATGTATAAGGTTTCAAGAAGAATATCGGGCAAGTCAAGGAAGACAAACCCTTAGAGGGTCATTAAATAGTCACCTGTTGTTTATGATTTTCTTGACCTGCTGCAAACAAGGAAATAATTACTGGAGGGCAATAAACTCTAGGGCTTGGTCTGTTCTTCCATTCTTACGCAGTCACCGACCTTTGAGTACTGTGAAAGACACAGGGAAGTATTTCTTAGATTCTCTTAGATGGTGTCTGAAGTTTCGCATTATATGCTATACTATTGGCACTATATGCCATAGACTGTACAATATTTAGGTAACTGTGTCCCAGCAGGTATCACAAAGCATGGGGTTTTTTGACAAAACCCTTTAACTACTATCTGATGTGCATGCATATACACCTCCGAGGTTTTGGAAATCAGTTGGAATACTGAGTTGAAAGAGAACCCTGTGGTTCAATATAGTTATGGAAGTGCAATATTTGCAAAAGAACAGCACAATCAGAAATGACTATGTTAAACCTCTAGAACTATTCAGAAAAGAAAACTCAAGACCTACAGTTAATTAATGCAGTGAGCGAGTCTCACAATGTTCTTTCTTGCACTGAGCTCACTTACAAAAATATATAACCAGAATCATTCTCAATATGAAAATGGAGAGGGGAGTCATTTGGATTCTGCAGGCCTTTCATAATAAGAGTGAGACCAACACAAGGGAATGCGAATGGGAATAAGACTAAGCTGATAACAGCACTTATGAAGTTTGGGAATGTTTGAGCACTGGAATGTGTCACAGTAATATCTCTTCCATAGTTTCAATGCAGATTCACCAATCGGAGTCACAAATGGGGAGAGGGCAAAAATTTCAATGTTTTGGTATCAAAAGATTCCAAGGGAATCTTCATATATCATGCCAACAGCTCAGTAACAATCACTTAGGAGGCACAACACTAAGTTGGTCTCAGAGACTCTACTGGCATGAGCAGAGTAAGGTAGAAAGAGAAGTTAGTGTGTCTGAACCAGAGAATAGTTTTGCAGCGTACAAGTAAGCTGCATATTAAAATGTGTTTCCAAGTCTGGTAAGAAATCATGAGAGCAGAAGTACCCATATGAATGATAGCAGCAAAGAGCATTTGAGTGATGCCTGGTGACGTGGTGTGGAAAAAGCTGACCATCAGGCCTATGAAGCTGTGATATTCTGTGTCTTGTCTGGGCAACAAGGTAAAAGTCCAAAAAGATTTTCTTCCATGAGCCCCATTGTTATCCCTAAGGGATGTCAAGCTGTCTGCTTCTCACGGTCGATGCTGAGATATGGGTGAGGTAAAATGGCCTATTACCACCCTTATAAGTGCTGGGTCATGGCTGGAAAGAAAAACAGCATTCAGGGACCATTTTTCCTCTAACATGTATATTGATCTGATAATTTCATTATCCTTTCCATCACATAGATTACCCTGGCAGCTTCCTGAAATTAACCGAGAGATACTTAGCAGGTTCTAAGGATGTTTCAGGGCTGCTTTGTAGAGAATTAGATGAATTTTTGTCTAGCTTTTCTGAAATCATGCATAAGGTAGAACTCTGATCATTAAAATAATTATGCTGGCAGCTATTAATACTTTATTAAAATATCTGATTTACAGGAAGTTGTTTTATTTAAAATGTTTTTGGCAAAACTGGGAGGGTGATTAAATCCCAAATAAAAGTTAATGTTTCACTTTATTTTTTAATAAATATAACAAATTTATTTAGAGTATTTAAGTAAGAGATGGGTAATTTAAACAGGAAATTAATTTTTAGAATTTAAATAAGTAATTGTATTTGGTTATCTGTTGAGTGTGTAATTTCTCTACAAGTACAGATTTATCATTTTTGGAAGAGAAACCAAAGTTTTCAGAAAAAAATATTTCTTTTGTCTTTCCTCTGATTTAATTATAATGATCCTAGACAATAAAGTTGGTTAAGGTACTGAACCAGGAATGACAAGAATTCCCTGAATTACTTGGACATATTGCCTTTGCAGTTCAAAGGGGTACAAAAGACTATATGTAGAAAAACCTGATGGGAATATTGTGATGCACTTGGCAGATATTGACAATATCTATAATGCACAGTGGACAGTAGAGGGAGAGGGTTGTTCAGGAACTGCTTGAGTCCTTTAAACACAGACAAAGAAAATTCTACATGCTTGCTTTTTTGCAATTAAATCTTTCTTCTGTGTGTCTTGAAGACAAGATGCCCCAGTACAATTTTTGAGGAAAAAAAATCTACCCCTGATCTATTTATGTCTTTTCCACAACCAAAGAAGCTGGTGGTAAAGGAGAGGTGGGATAAGACTTGAGCCCCTTTTCCTGAGAAGGCAGAGATTGCTCTCTTATCTCCAGAACTGCATGGAAGAGGTCTAGGTCTGCCTGTTACCGGTATTCATCTGTCTTCTAATCTCATCACTGCCCAACTACAGATCAGTGCCCATTGTATTCACGACACCTTCTGGGCAATTGTTCCATAAGATTTGCCTAACAGTACGGTCTGCTTTACACACACACACACACACACACACACACACAAACATGTATCTTCTCACCATCACATGCAGAGTGATGGCAGGTTTTTTTCAGCCTGCTCCATAAGAGATAGCAGATAATAACCATGTCTTTCTTTTTTTCATTAGAAAAGCATGGAACATTTTGAAGAGAGGAAAAGGCAGCCAGGCCTTTTCTTTCCAGTGTGCATGTAGGGGCATGCGACAGGCTGCTCAGGAGCTGAGTCAAAGCAAAATTCAGTTGTCATGAGTCCCAGTACAGTACAGCACTGGCAATGGTGCAGGCATCATGTCTATATCTGTTGGTTGTAATACAGTCTGCCTGGGCATGGCGTAAGCTGAGGGCTCTCTGAGACTGGGACTTTAGGGAAATAAGATCACCAGCAGATATGGGCCTAGCCCACTGCCCCAGCCAGGAGCAGGACAGCTTGGCGCAATGGAGTCATCTCCAGCTGCAGGCTTCAGTTGCTTCGCAGCAGCTGGGGACTGGGCCAGTCTGGGCTGGGGGCCCATGGCAGGGCTCAGCTTGGCAGAGCCTGTGGCCAGACAGGGCAGGGTTGAGGGTAGTGGGAGATAAGCCCTGCTGAGGTATCCTTGGGGCAGGGACTAATGGCCCTGTGGTCTGGCATGAAGTCCTGGGCTGTGGGCAGGTAGGAGGATGTATTTTGTTAAAACATGGCTGTACCTCATGCAGGTTTTTAGTAGTTCCCATTTTAGAAAATGTTATTGCTCTTTTGCTAATTATAACAAATGTGGTTTCTCTAGTTCTATAGTCATGTGAAGGAGAGGAGATTCATAGAAAAGGCTGCTAGAGCAATCGGGATTTTGGAGGGAGCAGAAAGAAAAGCAGTGTTTTTCCCCAAGATCATGTGGCTCTAAGATCAAAACCAGCCCAGTTCTCAACTCCTGAAAATTACATGCAAAGGCTATGTGTGTCTGACTTTGCACCTTCAAGAGGAAAAATAAGGTCTATTGTGTTGCAGTGCAAAAATATCATGTACTTGGTACCCGAACAAAATGCTAAGCATGAAACAACACTGTCTTGCTTCCTCCTAAGCATAAAACTGGAAAGCAGCTTCAGAGCTATGTTGCACTGGGCTGTGCCATGTCCTTCAGGTGCTACCATGGTCCCAGAGTGTAGATCACAACTGAAATGTGCTGGAGAAATCCATTCATAACAGTGCAAGGTTTGAGTAATCAATCCACAGAAGTCCAAGGGTACAGTGTCTTCAGGAGATGAATCTTTATACCAGACATTTGCAAATGTCCAATCAAAGCATTTCCAGTTTCAGGCAAGTAGCTAAAACCAGAGCTTTTTGCCCCAGCTGACTTCTCATATAAGGCTAAATGCCAGGATCTGCTCTTGGGTCATAACCACTTGATGCAATGCTACAGGTTTGGGAAATGCTGGAATGGGAATGGCTGGAAAGCTGCCTAGTGGTAAAGGATTTGGGGATGTTGCTCAACAGTCAGCTGAATATGAGCCAGCAGTGTGCCCAGGTGGCCAAGAAGGTCAGCAGCATCCTGGCTTGTATCAGAAATTATGTGGCCAGTAGGACTAGGGAAGTGATTGTCCCCTGTACTTCGTAGTGGTGAGGCTGCACTTTGAATCCTGTGTTCAGTTTTGGGGACCCCAGTACAAGAAGGACATTGAGGTGCTGGAAAGCAGATCAACAAAGCTGGTGAAAGGCCTGGAGCACAAGTCTTATGAACGGTGATGCGGGAACTGGAGTTGTTTAGCCTGGAGAAAAGGAAGCTGAGGGGAGACCTTATTGCTTTTTACAACTACCTGAAAGGAGACTGTAAGGAGTTGGGTTTTAGTCTCTTTTCTCAAGTAGCAAGTGACAGGATGAGAGGAAATGGCCTCAAGTCACATCAGGGCAGGTTTAGGTTGAATAAAAAGAAAAATTTCTTCACCGTAAAGTTTAGCAGGCTTCCCAGGACAGTCATCATGACTCTAGGTGTACAGAAGATATATAGACGTGGTGCTTAGGAACCTGGTTTAGTGGTGGGTTTGGCAGTATTAGGTTAATAGTTCAACTTGATAATATTATAAATCTTTTTCCAACCTAAATGATTCTTTGACTTCTGATGGATCATGGACACCTTGAGGGTCCTGTACTGAGCACTTTCCAACAGAATCTGTGCATCTCTCTAACTTGCACGAAAAATTATGTTGTTTTGGAATTTTTGTTGCACTGGCAAAGTGCCGAGGAAAACTTTCCAGTGTGAATGAAACAGTAAGTCTACCAGGGGAAAGTGATCTTTTTTTCTGTAAGATCATTGCTGTCCCCAGACCAGTTTGATTCTGAAGATACATTGTTCTGCTGACAGAAGCTACTGGTGAGAGGTAGTATTTAGAGTGCTTTGTGCTTGTGACATAGTCAAAAGATGACACAGGTCAAAGAAATATGCTAGGTAAAGACTTCATATCCTTTCTTTACTCCTTGGTCTCAGGAGTAGCTGGCACTTTCCTAACACACTGTATAGTGAAAGCACTACAGTAATGTTCAGTTATAGCCACCTTCAGCTCATGGGAAATAAGAGCCATAGAAAGCAGGGAAGGCTTCACTCCTGTGTATTAAAGGAATGGCTGTTGAACTGGGAAAAAGACAGGGTTTTTTTTTGCTCACAGCTCTCTTTCTGATCCTTTCATAGGCAACTTCCAGGCAGGGACAATTCCACATCAGCCCAACAGCATTAGTTGTGCTGTTCCTTATACCTGTAATACCTTTCTGGTATAGTGTCTGGTTGCCTGCAGCTACTGTCACCACTGTCTGCAAGACAGATGCAAGCATTAACAGAGCTCTTGCTGATGTGACAGCACTGCCAATGCAAAGCTATAGGTGGTCTTTTTTCAGCCACGGAGAATCAAGCGTTTAGCTCTGCATTCTATCTTTCCCTAGAGGTAAGATACTACATTTGCCTACACTGAGCTGCCACTTTTTTTTCCCATCTCTGTTATATTTGTGGAATCTTCATGGAGTTCCCTCCTAAGGTATCAATATTTGCCTACTTAACACTGGTGTTCTTCTGTATAAAGGATATATTTTCATAAAAACTTTGGGCAGTATAATCCCTTTTTAGACTGTCACATTTCTCACAAATTCCGTTGAAGAGCACTGAGTATCTCAAAAATGAACAGTCAGGAGGAAGATTTTATAGACAGATGGGCACAGAAACAAATTTTATTCAAAAAAAATAAGAGACATTTTTAAAACTGTTTATAAGCAAGTTTAAACTTAAAGGAAATTTTTTGGAGGACTTAATTCTCTTCTGTGTAGAATCTATTTCTAGTGATCTACTTTCAGATTGGTTATATTCTGCTGCTGACATTCCCCAAAACCCTCTACATTACACTCAATGCTATCTACAAAGCAGGCAAAAGACTACTGTGGGTTTTTTTTCTCTTGGAATCATTTACCTCTCGTCCAACCACTGCACTCCCTGACAAAGCATCCCTCCCCAGCTTTCCTGTAGGCCCCTTTTAAGTACTGAAAGGCTGCTCTAAGGTCTCCTCGGGCCCTCTCCCTCCCTCCTTTCCCCTTCCCTCTCCCGGTCGGGAGCGCGGCAGAACCGCCCGGCCCACCGAGACAAGAAGTAGTCGCGTTTCACGGTGTTATAAATTGAGACCACAACGGATCAAAATCCAATTAAAATTTATTAATTATAGCAAGTAGAATATGAGCAAAAGCAGCGCTGGACGGCAGGGGAGTCTGCGCTCCGCCAACTGCCGTAAATAGGCACTCCATACAGTTCCTTTTATACGTTTTTTTTTCCTTCGCAATGGTGGTATAGTGGAAGCACTCTGCGCATGCTTTGGTTGTTATCTAGGGGTCTTTTTTCTGTCTCCTGATAGTCGTCGGGGCTGAAGTAAGACGTCTTCCTCCGCTGTCCTGTGATTGACCATTCATTCTTATGCCCTTATCTGGGGTTGTTTGTCGTGTCTTTATCAGTTCCTGAGTTTGCAGAAGCAGTTTGTGGTTTAACGTTTACATAAAGCTTAACTTTTGTTCTACACCAAGTGATTACATTAGACAATGATAAATCTCAATAAACAATACCATAGTTCAGTCTCCCACAATCCCTCCTTTTTCTTTTTATCCCATTATTGTTTATTAAACACTGCTTTCATTCTCGGCGCTGCAAGCAAACCTTTTTCCACAATCCCGACATTTATCATAACTTTCGCAATGTAGTACCTCACAACTACACGAGTTTTCACGTCGCATATCGCATTCACAATAATCTTCATTTTCATTAGTAGGTACATTTTTATATCCTGTTCTAGATTCTGTAGTTAAAATAAGCAATTTAGTAATGTCAAAGCGTTCCCTAATAAAACGTAAAATATATCGTACTATACAAGGCCCAAATATAAGTCCTAAAATCAATATAATAAGCGGTCCTGCTAAAGCAGACAACAAAGTGGTTAACCAAGGTGAAACATTAAACCAATTTTCATACCATGACCTACCCGCCTCACGATCCTTCTTACGTTGATCCAACCTTTTCCGGAGTTCGGACATGGTGTCCTGGACTACTCCCGTATGATCAGCAAAAGAACAACATTCCTCTTTTAGAGCTACACATAACCCTCCTTCCTTTAAAAACAGTAGATCCAATCCCCTTCTATTTTGCAGCACTACTTCTGATAAGGACTTTACTGAAGTGGCTAAATTTTCGATAGATTGTTCTATTTTTTGCTAAATCCTCATCTACAGCCATCTGCAAATTTCGTAATTCCTGACCTTTTACTAGGGAGGCTATGCCTGTACCTGCTCCAACTCCGCCCGCTACCAATAGCGTAGCTAAGGTTATCACTGTAATTGGTTCTCGTTTTTGTCTGTTCAGGTCTCCTTCGAAGTGGAGTAATATCTCCTCAGAGGTGTGATAGATTAGACGAGGAACAATAACTACTTGTACACAAAACTGAGATTGATCAAACACATTTAGAGATAGGCAAGGAGTTATTCCGACATCTGAGCAAACCCATTTAGCCCCCGATGTGGGAATAGCCCATTTGTTATTTCTATTCTTATGTTTTTCTATTCTGGTGTTAGGAATTGTTTTGTTACACAAGAATTTATATCTTTTAGGCACCGTACCAGTGCATCTTCCTTGGCCTGTTACTAGTTGAATGGTAATCCCCTGCATATGGTTTCTCTGGTCATCCCATGGACATTCTTGTGGATTTACATAACCCCCATCTCGTAGACCTGTAAGGTCTACGCCTGTATTTTCAGGTTTACAGCCATCAGGAGTCCAAGTCACTTTCAAATACTTGTCAGGAACTTTTACTGCCCAGTTTGAGGCTACCGTCTTGCAGCCCCAATAACCACAATAGTAATGTCCAGGGTAATTACAATAAGATGGCCCAGAGGCCGGGCATAAATAAAATGGAGGTCCGTTCTCGCAGGGTATTGGTACTAAATCACAAAGTCTTACTGAAAATTCAGGTGCCCCTGGGCCGTTAAAAATGGCTTTTGTTTCGGTACCTTCCCAAGAGATTAATTCCCATTTAAATGGTTCATGTGGGTTTTCTGTTTTTGCTGGTAAAATCGGTAAGCATAAAGTGTACAGGAAAAGGAGTATTTTGTGAGGGTATTGTTTTTGTTTTAAATTTGAATTTTTACCAGTCCTGTGGAAGTTCAGACAAGGCTGCTTGTACGTTCCAAGTTGCAGGCTCTTTCCTTTGGTGGGTTTTCCTCCTCTGCCTCGCCCGTCGACTGGGTTGCAGCCAGACACGGGGTGTACCATCTTCTCGGCAGCAAGAGTCCCTGTCAGGAATATGCCTCTTACACTTGGTTAGACGGTGAATGTAAGCGGGCCAAGCTTTGGCCTTAACCATGCACTCGTTACACTTTACAGCCTTGATTTCCAGTCTACACTGGACTGCGACAATATCAATTATCAATGGTATCCGTTCCTGAGGGTGGTAACAATAGTACTCAGGATTAATACCATAGGCATAATAATACCTATGTCTAGCGGTCCAATTTGGAAACTTGGCTCCCAATCGTTTCAATGCCCAATTAGTAAATTCTCGTTCTTTCGTGTAGCAACTGCTACACACCCCTTGAGGAGGATATCCTTTTTTACAGTGTTGCCACCGCTTTTCTTGACACCTTTTGCACTTAAAACATACAAACGGGTAACAATTGCAACCTGGTTCTTCACACTTAACTATTACGTCAGAGGTATAGAGAGTGTTGACAGGGTCGATGGTCGAGGTTTCCCTTAAATAACAAAACCTTTGTGGCCAGTCCCAGGAAGTTTCACACATCGAAACTGACATTAATTCAACATAGCCCCTTTTCACACTTAACAATTTTCCACAAATAATACACGATCAACGATACAATAAATGCAAATATTAGTCCTGTACCCCACTGTACCCCAAAAGGTAATCCTAGAAAATACTGAAATACAGTTTGTATCATTACTTATCGCTTTAGTACAAGCTTAGTGTCTCCAGGTGAGCTGACGACTTTCCACTGTGGTGGGTTTACGGGTCCCTTCACACGGCTAGCATGCGTCCATCCACGTTCGGCAGTTCGGATGGCTGTTTCTGTGGTGAGCAAAACAAGGTAAGGTCCCTCCCAATTGGGTTTCAGGGTTTCCTCTTTCCACACTTTGACTAATATCCAATCTCCAGGTTTAATGTTGTGAATCTTTAAATCCAACGGGGGCCGTTGTACAATCAGTCCACATTCCCAAAGCTTGTTGCGATGTTCTGCTAATTGCAAAATGTATTCATTAATCACACGGTCACGAATTAAAACATTTGTTTGCGGACTCTCAATTCTGTAGGGCATTCCATACACCATTTCAAATGCTTGAGGTCTGGTCCTTAGAACCAACAGCGCCATGGGTAGGCACTTAATCCATGATAATTTGGTTTCTACCATTAATTTAGTTAAAATAGTTTTGATTTCTCCGTTCATCCTTTCAACTTTACCTGAGCTTTGTGGATGCCATGGTGTATGGTATTCCCATTTTACACCCAAGCTCTCTGTTAAATCTTTAATTATTTTTGACACAAAATGTGTTCGTCTATCTGAGTCTATTACTTCAGTTACTCCGTATCGAGGTATAATATGTTCGAGTAACACTTTGGTAACTTGATTAGCGGTTGCTCTAGAGGTAGGAAAAGCCTCTACATAATGGGCTAAATGATCCACCATTACCAACAAGTATTTGTAACGCCCTACTCTGGGTAGTTCAGTAAAATCCACTTGTATGTGTGAAAAGGGCCTGTATGCTGGGGAACGTCCTCCAAAAGGCTTTTGCCTCATATTGCTCCGATTTACCTTTTGACAAGTCTCGCAAGCTGCTGTAACTGCTTTCTCTACGTTATATACACCCACGCAGGCAAACAGTTGATTAAAGTGATCAACTAATGCCTGGGTTCCCCAGTGTGTTTTACTATGTATTTTAGAAAATATTTCAAATGCCATACCTTTAGGTAAAACTTCTCTCCCATCTGGTAATAGGTACTTACTATTCTGCTCTTTAGCTCCCATTTGTCTCAATTTCTCTTTCTCTACAGGTTCAAAACTAAAAGATTTGCCAATCTGTGTCTGTTGTATAGCCAAGATTGTATTATAGTTGCCCGCCACTCACTTGGCTTCTGTATCAGCTGCATTATTTCCCCTTACTTGATAACTCGTACCTCACTGATGTCCTTTGATATGTACAACTGCTATTTTATTTGGAGTTTTTAATGCCTCCAGGACTCGTCGGATTAATTCCGGGTGGATCAGTTCTTTGCCCTGGGATTTTACAAATCCTCTTTCTTCCCATATTTTCCCAAAGGTGTGTACCACTCCAAATGCATACCGTGAGTCTGTATATATAGTTCCATCTTTTCCCTCTAATAGCACTAATGCTTTCCATAATGCATACAGCTCACAGGCTTGAGCTGACCAACTGGCACTCAGAGGGCCTGACTCTATTATCTTAAATTCTCCTTTTTCCAAATTTATGATGGCATATCCGGACAATCGTTTTCCTTCTACTATTCGTGATGACCCGTCTATAAACAAAACCTCTCCACATTGTAACTCTTCTTCCTCTAGATCTGGCCTAATGCGTGTCTGTTGTTCAATTGTTTGAAAACAATCATGCAATAAATCAGCACTTTCTCCTGGGTACAAAAATTCAGCAGGGTTAACCGCCCCAATAGTCTTTAGGGATAACTTTGGAGATTCTATAAGCGTTCCCTCATACTTCAATAGTCGGCTATCTGTAAGCCACTTTTCTGCCTTCTGTTGTAACACTCCCCTTATGTTATGAGGCGCGTATAAGACAACCTCCCCATTAAAGGTAATATGATTTGTTTCTTGTCTTCTATAGTCAATGGATAAGCTAGCACTGTTAGCTCCTGGTTTTTTACCTTGATTTCCAATTGTAATTCAACAATTAAATATCGTCCTAGCAGATTAAATTCTGCTTCAGGGACGAACAAGAGTTCACCTACCCCGAATTTATTTTTGGTTTCAAATATCACATCTTTAATTTTACTTTAAAAGGTTCTCCTTTAGCCCTGATTACTTGCACCTTCTCAGAGGACGCTGTACATCCTTCTGGTATCTGTCTAATGGTTGATTTCTCAGCTCCAATATCTACTAAAAAGGTGAACTCTTGTTTATGGGGACCTAGTTTTAGTTTTATCAAGGGCTCACGATGACTCCGATCCCCTAAGATATAGAGACCCTGACTCTCCTATTCTGCTTTCAATACCTCCTCATCTCTAATCCTTTCTCTGCAATTCTTTTTTATATGTCCTTTCTTTCCAGAATAAAAACAACATCCTTGTTCCTTCTTCACTGCTCCATTCCCTTGTCTTATTCCAGCAGGTCTGTGTTCATTAGACCTCCCTCTGCGATCCTCTCTAACTGCTGCCACCATCATTTTTACTTGCCGTTTACTGCTTTCTTCCTCTCGTCTCACATACACTTTCTTCCCTCGACAATTCATCCAAACCTCTATCATGCCAATCTTCTAATTTTTCAATCTTCTTCCTAATGTCTTCCCATGCTTTTGCCACAAACTGAGTTTTGAGGAGTGCCTGTCCCAAAGGATCATCAGGATTTACTCCTGAATAGTGCTGGAGTGCTTTCCTTAACCGTTCCAGCCACTCAGTAGGGCTTTCATCCTTCTTTTGCATTTCATTAAATGCTTTATTAATATTCTGGCCATGGGGTAATGCTTCTCTAATTCCCTGGATTACGATGGTTCTCAGGTCCTGCATATGAGTTCTATGCAGCGGGTCCTGATTGTCCCAGTTAGGTCTTTGGAGTGGCCATTTAATATCTGCTTGGGGTCCCTGGGCATGTTGGGCATCCCATAGTCTCATTCCAGCCCGCCTAATCATTTCTCTCTCTTCGGTAGTAAATAACTGCCCAAGAATGGATTGCATCTCATCCCAGGTATAGAGATTTGGTCCCAAAAATTGGTCTAGTCTCTCTGCTACCCCGAGTGGATCTTCAATTAAACTACCCATCTCGGTTCTTTTGAAATCCCGTAAATCGGCCGAATTTAGGGGTACAGAAATATATCCAATAACAGGTTGGGGTCCCCCCATGGGCATTTCCCTCAGAGGGTACATGTTAGTTGCCCCTTTTTGACTCCTAGTTCTACGTCTAGGAGGAGGGGGAGATTCCTCCTGCTCCAATTCTGACAGCGGAATAGGTGCTCTGGGAACTGCTGGAGGGGACGGGGGAGTGGGTGGCTGCGGAGGGACATAAGGAGGAGGGGTCAGGAGGACTTCGTTTAATTCCTCTCTCCTCTTAGTTCGCTTATTTTTAACTTCATTTAGTGGATAAAGTGTTGGATAGGGTTTTTTTTTTTTTTTTTTTTTTTCCTAGCCAGACCGCAGTGTACCGGCTCTCCTCTGGGTTAAAGGGTTTTTTTTTTAGCGTTTACCCAGAGATTCAATTGTTGCCTTACCCAATCTTCTTCTGATCCAAAAACCGGCCAAAAAACTTTCTTTGAAAGTTTCTTCCCTCCCCATATCTTAGTACAATATTCTATCATTTTTGGCTTACTTTTCCCTGCAGTCCCAGGAAAATGTTTCCAATTGACTAAGATATATGCCAGAGGGGTATTCTTAGGTACAGAGGGTAACCTTCCCATGGGAGTCGAAGGTTGCTGCCCTTCGTCCCCATCTTCTGGAATATCCACAAACACACACTCACTCGCTCCCCTTGTTTCTGGCCCAGTCCCTCGCGGGATGTGGGAAACGCAGTACTTAAGGGTCCACACTCGCTTGGTTCAGTATGTTGAACCTCTCATTCGTTATATTCCAGGAAACCCAATCCCGCCCGAACGGCAAACCTGCGAACAATTTCGCAATATACTCACGCGTCCTGCGTCTTCGTCCGGACTCCCGTGCACAGAATGTTTATGGGATTTTTACCAGTTCCTCCTTTGCTCAATATTCTAGGATTTTGGGTTCGTCGGTAAGGTTGAGGTAAGCTGCCGGTCGCGGGGCCACGAATGGATGCGGGGCGCCTCCCCGGAGGACCGAAGCCCATCTTTCCTTATCCGAGTCATGGCACCAAAAATTGTTATAAATTGAGACCACAACGGATCAAAATCCAATTAAAATTTATTAATTATAGCAAGTAGAATATGAGCAAAAGCAGCGCTGGATGGCAGGGGAGTCTGCGCTCCGCCAACTGCCGTAAATAGGCACTCCATACAGTTCCTTTTATATGTTTTTTTTCCTTCGCAATCGTGGTATAGTGGAAGCACTCTGCGCATGCTTCGGTTGTTATCAAGGGGTCTTTTTTCTGTCTCCTGATAGTCGTCGGGGCTGAAGTAAGACGTCTTCCTCCGCTGTCCTGTGATTGACCATTCATTCTTATGCCCTTATCTGGGGTTGTTTGTCGTGTCTTTATCAGTTCCTGAGTTTGCAGAAGCAGTTTGTGGTTTAACGTTTACATAAAGCTTAACTTTTGTTCTACACCAAGTGATTACATTAGACAATGATAAATCTCAATAAACAATACCATAGTTCAGTCTCCCACAACGGGAAGTATGGTCTGTGCGGAAGAGATGTGCCTCCTTCTAAAATCACCACTGTTTGCAGTCTTTCCCTGTCTAAAATGCAAAGTCAGAGAGAGCTGGCTCCAAAGCTCAAATTAGCAAGAGATTTGGCTGTTGTGAAGTTCATAATAAAACTAAAATTAGTCCTTGGAAAGTAACAAAATATGCTTAAGATTTCTGGGAAAATTTATACACCCGCATATTCTGTCCCCAGCTCTTGTCTCATTACGCATGATTGATGGAAATCATTCCCTCCCGCGTCCAGCTTTGTAATAACGGATGCTGCTTTCTAAAACTCCAAAATGAGTCTGAGAGTTATTCTGCCGGCATTGTCGGTAGCACCAGGCGCGCAGCAACGCAGCAGACGGAGCACGCACACACACCCCTATCCGCCCTCACCCCGCGGGATGGAAGCGGTGGTGTGGGCAAGTCCATCCTTGAGGGGAGACAGCTGCCGCTCAGGGAGTTGTGTGAATTGAAAACGGTCACGCTGCACCTGATTTTCCCCCCGCCCCCTCCTTATTTTGGTACCGTCTGGCGGCAGGGGGTGCTGCGCGCGGGCGGAAGCGGCTCGGCGGCGCCGGGGTCTGCGGAAGTTCTTCCGGGCAGGCATGAGGTACCTGCCGTACTTCTGCCGTGGGGAGGTGGTGAAAGGCTTCGGCAGGGGCTCCGAAGAGCTAGGCATCCCCACCGGTGAGCGCAGGGAGTCGGGCGAGGCCGGCGCCTCCCGGCGAGGCCACTGGCCATGGATCTCGCTGCGGCCCGAGCTCGGCCGCCCGTCGCGTAGCCTGGGCGGTCTCGGCCCCGGTCTCGGCCCTCGCGCAGCCCGCAGCACTCCAGCCGAGGCGGGGCTCCCTTTGGGCTCTGTAGTTGCGGTGCTGGCGGGACTAGCTCTTTCTGTGAATAGGCTCCACTTGTTCTGGGTTAGCTTTTGGCTGATTGTTCTTTTCCTACAAATGCTTAGTCTTGTACTCGCTTTCGAGTTGTTCGTGTTGTTTTCTCACCGTTTTGTTAAGCTGTTTCTTTCAGTTTTATGTATTTTTGCTCGTTTAATCATCGCGTGATCATCGTGATCACGTACAGGATGCAGATAAATGATCACATGGACGGTATTGTGGTGTGGCGGCATGGAAAATATCTGTTCACTTAAACCTTTTAGATTAGAACAAGAAAAGAAATAAAGCATTGAGAATACCTGTGAGGAAGGAAGTTGTTGTGGTATGGTCCTGACCCCACTAAATTTGTCAGCTAAGACTGTGCAGTTGGGCTCCCAAGATTCCGCCTTCCTCACCCCCAGGGGAAGGGGAGAGAAAAATGGGAGGAAAAAGGCTTGCGGATTGCAAGCTAAAATTACAGCTTTAATGAAATGATATTACTAATAATGATAACGATGAAAATAATTATAAAGTAATTATGTACAGATACCTGAAATCACACCCCCACCCCACCACAGTCCTCAATGACTATATATATAGTCACCACAAGTACTGTAGAGCAGACAGCTGAACTCTGGAACCAGGTTCAGGGATGCACGGATCCGGGATCGGGAGCAATCAGACAAATGAGGTCCCTGCTGGATGGCAACCATTGCAGAAGAGTGTGAGACCCTTGTGATCTCTCAGTTTTATACCAAGTATGACATATATGGGATGACTCTGTTGATCAGTTTGGGGTCACCTGTCCTGTCTGCCCCTCCCTGCAGGTGTGACCTTTTTTGCTAATTCAAGGATGGCCTTGGTTACCAGAGGAATAAGTAGGAACATTGGCCTTTCTCCATACCAATGTTCTATGTTACCACTTCTAGAGAGAAACTGTCTGAAAAACATGCAGTTAGCTTTCAGAAAATGATGTTATTTGGGCTAGGCCGAGCCAGAGTCAGGAAACAGACCCCAATTTAACTCAAACCGTAACAGAAGTTCAAGTGGAATAACACAGAGTTTAGGAACAAGAGCAAGTGGACTTTACCTACAAAGAAATACATTTTGCTATTGCTTCGGTCAGTTTCACTATTCTAAATACTGATATATGTGTAATTTAAGTGAATTTTGGCATGTTCTAAACAGATGCTGAAGTCAACAGTCATGTTATGCCACTCTTAGCAGACAAGGAAACTTTATAAGATTAGTCTTGAGGTGCTAGATTTCTGACATCTGTTAATAATTTTGTGGTTTTCTCTTGTTTGTGGTTAAGTGGTGTATTGATATCAGACAACAGGGGAGGGAAGTTGTTACTGCTTGTGAACTTTCATAAAAAGATCAGTAACTATAAATTCTTTCAGATCAACTATCAAGCCTTGCATGAAGGAACTCTACTCATGTGGGAAATAGAAGTATGATAATAATGTTACAGTCAAAACTGGCAGATTCTGTGCAGGCTCCTTACCTTACATTACATTGTAATTAATTTCATCATTATCGTTATTATTAGTATCATTTCATTACAGCTGTAATTTTAGTTTCCAATCCACAAGCCTTTTTCCTCTGATTTTCCTCTTCCCTTCCCCTGGGAGTGGAGGGGTGGAATTTGGGAGCCCAACTGCACAGTTTTAGCTGCGGAATATTAGCCGGGTCGGGGCTAAACCGTGGCAATAGTTCACTAAAGTGAAGAAAGTTTGCAGTTATCAGCAGTTACATATACTTACTTTTAAAGGGAAATTAAATAGTTTACTGCACTTTTAAAATGCAACATGTTGGAAAATTTATTTCTAAAAAAAGACTATAGAAGACTTTGACAGTTGGATTGTTTTACATTTTAAAACACGTGAACGAAGGGAGAATTTTCTTCAAAGATTTGGAATATTTTTGATTTTATTAATGTCAGTCTTATGTTTTACTTCTTTTTTTTTTAAAGAATCAAAAATCACACTGGTTGACTGAATATATTGTCAAGAATATAGGAATAGATTGTTGTTCATCCTGGTGCTGTAGCTAAGCACTCATGCATAGTAGCCTTTAAAATTGTTTATTTGCCAGTAATTTTATGTGTCTGTTGTGGAAAGCATGGTGCCTTAAGCTGATTGTCTGAATAAAACTTTTCTGTGTCTGCTAATACCTGCTACTATTGAAAATTCTTTTCACTGTTTCTTATAGAACCACTGTGCTATTGGTAGAGAGCAATGACAAAGGGAAAGCTTGAAAGAAGGATGGATATACTGAACTAATAAACTCTCATGCGTCCTCAAATTAGAGAAAATGTTATTTACATTCATTTGGCTGCATGTACCTCTCCACATCATTTAAGATGTTCTATATCAGCTGTTTAAGCTCAATACGTAATTCTTAGCACAGTATAAACTTTATGAAGACTTATATTTTTGTATTATGTACAATAACAGTATTTATTTCAGTTGATGTTGCTGCACTGTACCATTAATAAAGGAACTCTAATTGACAAAGTTCTCCTTCTTGCCTCAGGTTTCCATGTCTTTGCCACACTTAGCAAAGTTAAGTTGTCTTGGTCCTGTGCAAAGCTTAGTGGAGATTGCTGCCAAAAAAGCTAGACTTCACAGAAAAAGAGTAGTGAGATTATGTTCAGCCTTCCTAGTTGTCTGAAGACTGGCCCGGCCCAACTCTGGTGGCTTTTATGTTTTAGTCAGAACTTATGGGAGCTACCACCTTAGAATTCCCAGTCTGCAATCCATAAATACATTTGTCTGTACACTTTCTTTCTGAAATTTGTGAAGCTGTTTTGGATTCAGATGGAGGAAGTATTTTAGTGTGATGTTCTGCTTCAACCAGTAAATATTCATCTAGGCCAGTTCAAAGATTTATCTGCTGCTGCTGAAGGAGACTCAACTCTGTGTCTTAAAACACATTAGCTGGTTCTGTCCTCTTTTGGTAAAAGTTCATCTTTTTTTTCTTTCTTTGTATCACAAGGTTGGAAAGGACCTCTGAGATCATCAAGTCCAACCTATAACCCAACACTAACACCAACCATCATCTAAACCATGGCACTCAGTGCCACATCCAATCTCCCCTTAAACACCTCCAGGGTCGGCGACTCCACCACTTCCCTGGGCAATGCATTCCAATGGCCGATCACCCTTTCAGTGAAGAACTTCTTCCTCACATCAAGCCTAAACTTTCCCTGACGAAGCTTGAGTCCATGCCCTCTAGTTCTGTCACTGGTCACCTGAGAGAAGAGACCAACCCCTGCCCGACTACAACCTCCTTTTAGGTAGTTGTAGAGAGCAATGAGGTCTCCCCTGAGCCTCCTCTTCTTTAGACTAAACAGCCCCAACTCCCTCAGTCGCTCCTCGTAGGTCTTGTGCTCCAGCCCCTTCACCATCTTCGTTGCCCTCCTCTGAATACATTCCAGTATCCTAACATCTTTCCCAAACTGGGGGGCCCAGAACTGTACACAATATTCCAGATGAGGCCTGACTAGTGCCGAGTACAGGGGGTCGATAACTTCTCTGGTTCTGCTGACTACACTATTCCTGATGCAGGCCAGAATGCCATTGGCCTTCTTGGCCACCTGGGCACACTGCTGGCTCATGTTGAGCTTCCTGTCAACCAACACTCCCAGGTCCTTTTCTGCCTGACTACTCTCCAGCCACTCTAGCCCCAGTCTGTAGCTCTGCATGGGATTGTTGTGTCCAAAATGAAGTACCCGACATTTGGACTTATTAAACATCATCCCATTAGAATCAGCCCATCTCTCCAATCTGTCCAGGTCCCTCTGCAGGGCCATCCTACCCTGTAACAGATCAACCCTTCTTCCCAGCTTGGTATCATCTGCAAACTTGCTGATGACGGACTCAATCCCCTCATCCAGATCATCCATAAAGATATTAAACAGGACCGGACCCAACACCGATCCCTGGGGGACACCACTGGTGACCGGCCGCCAACTGGATGAGACACCATTCACCACCACTCTCTGGGCTCGGCCATCCAGCCAATTCCTAACCCAGCACAGAGTGCTCCCATCTAAGCCACAGGCTGCCAGCTTCTCTAGGAGTCTACTGTGGGGGACAGTGTCAAAGGCCTTGCTAAAGTCCAGGTATACCACATCCACAGCCTTCCTCTCATCCACCAGGCGAGTCACATGGTCATAAAAGGAGATCAGGTTGGTCAGGCAGGACCTACCCCTCCTAAACCCATGCTGGCTGGGCCTGATCTCTTGGCCGTTCTGCAGGTGCCGCATGATTTCACCCAGGATTATCTGCTCCATGATTTTACCTGGGACCGAGGTCAGGCTGACAGGTCTGTAATTACCTGGATCATCCTTACGGCCCTTCTTGTGGATGAGCGTCACATTGGCCAACTTCCAGTCTTCCAGGACCTCTCCAGTGAGCCAAGACTGCTGAAAGATGATGGAGAGCGGCTTAGCAAGCTCATCCGCCAGCTCTCTCAACACCCTAGGATGGATCCCATCCGGCCCCATAGACTTATGAGGGTCCAAGTGGCTCAGCAGGTCTCTAACTTCCTCCTCATGGATTGCAGGAGAGCCATATTTCACCCTGCCCCCATCAACCACTTCAGAGGGCCAACTGTCAAGCGAGCTGACATCCTTGCTGTTGAAAACTGAGGCAAAGAAGGCATTAAGTACCTCAGCCTTCTCTGCATCTTTGGTTACTATATTTCCCTCCACATCCAACAAGGAGTGGAGGTCGCTGCCGCCCTTCTTTCTACCATTGATATATTTATAAAAACTCTTCTTATTATCCTTAACAGAAGTGGCCAATTTGAGCTCCAGCTGGGTTTTTGCTTCCCTGATTTTCCTCCTACACAACTTAACAACATCTTTGAACATGACGTGGCTTACGTCCCCTTCTTTCCAATGGCAATACATCCTCTTTTTCTTACTTAGTTCCTTCAGAAGCTCCCTACTCATCCAGGCCGGACGTCTGCCCCTGCGACTCTTCTTACAACACATGGGGACAGCCCGCTCCTGCGCCTTCAAGATTTCATTCTTGAAGTGTATCCAGCCTTCCTGGACCCCCTTGCTACTAAGAGCTATTTCCCAGGGTACTTTCCTGACCAGTTCCTTAAATAATCCAAAATCTGCCCGCCGAAAGTCCAGCATCGATGTTCTGTTCCTGGCTTTTCTTTTTACATTGTTTAGAGAGAACCTGATTATCTCATGATCACTACACCCCAGACAGCCTCCGACAACAACATCACCCACCAGCCCTTCTTTGCTTGTAAACAGCAGGTCAAGAAGAGCCTCACCCCTGGTGGGCTCACTCACCAGCTGTGACAGAAAGCAGTCCTCAATACACTCTAAGAACCTCCTGGACTGCCTCCTCTCAGCAGTGTTAAGTTCCCAGCAGATATCCGGAAGGTTAAAGTCTCCTAAAAGAACAAGGGCAGCCGATCTAGAGGCAGCCTCCAGCTGCTTAAACAATAGAAGATCCATCTCCTCCTCCTGGTCATGTGGTCTGTAACATACTCCAACCAGGAGGTCAGACCTGACTGCCCCTCTGACCCTTACCCATAGGCACTCAACCTGGTCATCACCGATCTCGACTTCAACAGCATCCAGGGTTTCCCTAGTGTAGAGGGCCACCCCTCCACCCCTCCTCTCATGCCTGTCTCTCCTGAAGAGCCTGTAGCCTTCCATGGCAGCACTCCAGTTATGAGAGTCGTTCCACCACGTTTCCATGATAGCAACTATGTCATAGCTCTCCCGCTGGACCAGGACTTCCAGCTCCTCCTGTTTGTTTCCCATACTGCGTGCGTTTGTGTACATACACTTCAGTTGGGTTCCTGACGACACCCTTTGAGATGGCTCATCCTCCACAGGAACATCTTTGGTGAGCCTAGTAACTCCCCCCTCCCCCCTCATGTCTAGTTTAAAGCCCTCTCAACAAGTCCTGCCAGCTCCTGAGCTAGAATCCTCTTACCCTTTGGAGTTAGATGAGACCCATCTGAGTCAAGCAGGCCAGGTGCCGTAAAGGTTTCCCCATGATCAAAGAACCCAAAATTCCTCTGCCGGCACCAGCCCCTAAGCCATTCATTAACTGCATATATTCTCTTGTTCCTATCTGTATACATCCCTGCCACCGGAGGAACCGAGCAGAACACCACCTGTGCTCCTGCCCTATCCAGTGACCGTCCCAGCTCCTGGAATTCCTTTTTAACTACCCTTGACCCTCTTTTCGCTAGCTCATCACCACCAGCTTGTACCACCACAAGCGGGTAATAATCTGAGGGTTTAACTAGGTCTGGGAGTCTCTTGGCGATGTCGTGTACCCGGGCTTGGGGAAGGCAGCAGACTTCCCTATGAGTTGGGTCCATCCTACAAATAGGGCCCTCCGTCCCTTTCAGAAGGGAGTCTCCCACTACAATGACCCTCCTTTTCTTTTTCTTACTTGAAGTCCTGACCTGTCTGATGGGCAATGTGAGGTTAACAGCCTCCTCGGGTGAGTTCTCTGTCATACTATCCTCCACCTGAGCATCAAATTCCAACACCCCAAACCTGTTTTGTAGGGGTAGTTGGAAAGGTGGCATTTGAAAGGGAGGTCTATAACCCCCACGAGAGCAGACCTGCTCCCAGTCCTCCTCACCAACCAGGTCACTCCCCTTATCCTGTTGATGAGGAATATGGCATTCCTCAGCCTCCTGGGGAGGATTACTGGGAGGAGAGAGGGTTCTACTCCACCAGTCTATCTCCCTTTCACTTTCTTGAATACTCCTCAACCTCTCCACCTGATCCTTAAGATCTGCAACCATAAGGAGCAGATCTTGAATCTGTTCGCACCTTAGACAAGCATTTTTGGTATGGTCCTCAGGAACCACAAGTAGGCTGAGACACTCCCTGCAATCTCGAGTCTGGGCAGCTGCGTCCCGTAATAGTGGTTCCGTTTGGATGCCTACACTCCTGGTGGCAGAAGCTTTACCACGCCTGATCACCATTGCTGCAGGGGAGCGGGAAGTCAACTACCTGTCAGAGAGTGCCTGCTTGCCCTGCCTGCGCAAACTGCGTATACCGTGACCCTGTTCGCCGCGCTCCGGTCGCTGGTGCTCCCAGGGAGATGTTTAAATGCCCCGCGGCTTCTTACGGGACCGCCCCCCTACCACGCGGTCGGCCCACGTGACAGTTGCCGCTTCTGGGGTTCAGAGAGAGTCGCCCTGCCGGGGTCCTCTCCTGAGCTTTTGCCTTTCCCCAGGAACTCTCCACCCGCCCAGATTGAGCACCCAGCTGCAGTACTTACCGTTCCTGCCGCCGGTCATGCCGAATCTTATGCTTCCACTCTTGACAGTTGTTTATATGCAGACCTTTATATACCTAACATCACTGAAGTTACATCAAGAAACACTATAACACTATGGTGGTCGATGCGGGAAGAGTTGCTTTTTTTGTGTCATGTGCAGTGAGCTTTAAACTGTATCTGCCCCAAAATGATGCTTTTAACAACAGAGTGCCCAGAATGGAGGTATGGATTTAAGAGAGATATTCTCAAGCACCTATGTTGTTCAGGGCTTTTCTTTAATATTCAGCACTGTCATTTCCAAGCACCTAGATTTTCTACTCCTTTTCTTCTGGAACTAAACATTCAAAAATATAATGCCTTCAGATGTCTTTTGTAATAAATATGGTTTATATAGAGGTATAACCTTTTTTTTCCACACGTTTTTTTGTGCAGGGAGAAGTAAGGTGTAAAAATATCCAACAAAAAAACAACCCTAATAAGCAGAAGGCCATACTTGCTAGTGTGATGCTTGGAAAATGTAAGTTATCTACTCTTTCAGAGGAACATTTAGGTAGATGTGTGGTGTTTTGGGGGTTTTAAATGTGCTGAAGCTTTAAAAACACTAATAATAGTAGTGATTATCTAATTAAGGGTGTAACTGAAATGTTAATGACCTTGAATTGATCTGCAATAGTTGGGAACTAATTTTGGCTTCTTTTTGTGTCTCAGAATAGTCAAGTGCATAGTATCTTTTATGTGTTCTTAAGTTCGCAGTTGGTTCTCTTCTCCTTTGGTGCTAAGATTAATAACTGAAAGACGAAGGCACAAATCAACGCAATCAATGAATACAGTAAAATTTTTGTTTAGAATTTTGGTTTCCTGATGATAAGAACTTAGGTGATGGAATTAGTTTTTTGCATAAGGATAAGGGGGGTGGAAAATGTTGGTGTTGAAGACAGTATTAAGTGAGAAGAAAGAATAGAGCAAAACAAGTGGATGGGGATTTTGGTCATGGCAATTGTGGTGGGCAAAGGTGGAAGAACTCAAGGAAAAAAACCTGAGGAAGAACAGTTTAACATAATGATTGTTAGAGAAGTGTAGAACTTGAATTCTTCATGAAAAAGATGAGTCATTATCTGGATGCTGAATAGATAATATAAATGAGGAACAATAAAAGAACGTTTCTCTCCCTATTTAATACTCGATTAAATGTGTCATATAAATCTGCAAAGTCATGCCTTAAGCCTGTTCTGAAAAGAGACAATGGAAAAAAGTTGTAATTGCTGCCTACTTTACAATGCTGTATTATCCTAGGGATATACCTTCCATTGTGTGCACAGTTAGCGATCCCTTGGGTGATTTGTTAAAATCAGTTTTCAGACCTGTATTAGTCTTCTCCCTAAATATTTCTGAGCAGTCGGAAATAACCAATAGAAGTAGAAACATATGGCACTTTCTTGGAAAAAGAGCCGAAGTTACGTGTGTGATGTTGACTATTAATTTTGGATCTTAATATCTATAAATGTATCTAGGTGATTGCAAATATGTATATCCAGTGAGAATCTTCAGTCATTTGTTGTTTAATTGCAGAATTGATAGCACACATCCATCTCTATGTTCTTAAAAAAGTAACTCTATTATTACAGTTATTTTAATGTGTATATATATTTTATATTAAATTGATTCAGCACTTGAAATGAGCTTTTAAACCCTGGCATCTCTGCCATTGCCATATACCTACTCAGTAGAAAAAAAAATAATTCAGAATGGAAAAAACTTCTTAGTCTCTTTTTTCAGAAGTCCCTTTGAACCCTCAGAACATTTGTATTTTCCTTATCAGGTTGCATGTTTGGTTATTCCTTAAAATTCAGGTTTGAAACCATACTTGTATGTTTTCAGGTTGAGGGTAGATGAAAAATTGATAGTAAACACAGCTCTGTTCTGCTGAAAGAAATGTACTTTTCCCTCCCTCCCCTCCCCATATGTATAATGCAAATACATATTCCTCTTGCAATACCTGCTATTTGCTATGAGAAAAACAAATGTTTCAAAATCCATTTAAAATGCTTCTATGGTAACTTACATAGTTAAGTTTTTAATGTTTTCATCACTTCCTTTGGTTTAAAATTCCAGTCTGAGTCCTTAGCTAGAAGTCATGGAATAGTCATACAAGACCTGGAGGAAACTGCATGTTGTACTGCAAAAATGTAGTGTGACTTAAGCACTAACCTATGGGGTAAGGAGAGTTGGGTCTTAAGGCATTTAGACTAATTCCTAGAAAGTACTTTCTTTCACTTCCTTTCTAGCCAAACTTCAGAACAGAGTCATGGAAGAGGAAAATTTTCCCTATGCATGTACACTCCATTGGAGCATGGGAAGCCTACACCTCCCTTTGAAATCAAATTACTGGATTAATGAGAGGTGAGTAGGCGGTAAAACTGTGCGGGATATATGAATTTACAACATCATTCTGAAAGAACATTATTAATGAAAGTGTAATGAGAGATAATTGCATAGGAGAAAGAAAATACAACTTGCTAAAGAACATCTTAGGGCTTGGGAAACTCCATGGATAAATAAGAATAGCAAAGAAAGAGTTACAGTGTGAGGAAAGGAGAAAACAGAAAAAGCCCTTGAGATGAAGAAAACCTTGTGAAGCATTTTTTGATTTTAAATGTATTTGTTTCCTTCAGGATATGTTTATCAGTATGGTGGCTGGAGAAGGTAGGACAGAGAGAACTACTGGCTTTGTGGAATCAAGATTTGTGGATTTGAACAGCTGTGGATTTGAATTTTTCTGATTTTTTTTTCAGGACAGCTTAAAAGGCATAGACACAGTAGGTCCCTAAAACAGAATGCAGTACTTCTGCTATTGGGAGCTATCCTTTTGTGCTGTCTTCTGTGTGCATTTAGCATTGGTTTCCTTTGTTACTGCTTTTGTATGAACTTTCTCCAGGGGTGTCAGTGACTAATGAACAATTCCCTCTGAGTCAGCAGGTCTTGGACAAATGGGATTTTATACAGTTTATGATTCTTCTGCAACTCGATGGGATCTGATGGGGTTCATCCAAGGGTACTTAAAGAGCTGGCCGATGTCATAGCAAGACCTGTCAATGATTTTTCAACATTCTTGGGAATCTGGAGAGGTACCAGCTGACTGGAAGTTAGCAAATCTTGTCCCAGTCTTCAAGAAGGGCAGCAAGGATGGCCCCAGTAAATACAGCCCTGTCAGTCTCACTTCAGTGCCTGGTAAGATTATGGAGAAGATTATTCTGCAAGCTACTGAAAAACACCTGAAAGACAACACGGGTTTATAAAGGGAAGGTCCTGCCTTACAAAGTTAATATCCTTCTAGGACAGGGTCACCCACCTGGTCAACCAGGATAAAAACATTCCATGTCATTTTTCTGGATTTCAGCAAACCCTTAGATACTGTCTCTCTCAGTATTCCCATAAACAAAATGTCCAGCATACAGCTGGATAAACACATAATACAATGGGTGTGGAATTGGCTGATGGTGGGGCTCAAACAGTCATAGTGAATGGAGTTACATCAGGCTGGCATCTGGTCACTAGTGGGGTCCCACAGGGATCCATCCTGTGGCCAGTGCTCTTCAATATCTTCATAAATGACCTGGATGAAGGACTTGAAGGTTTATTGACAAAGTTTGCTGATGACACAAAACTGGGGGAAGTCATCGACACTCCTGGGGGCAAAGAGGCCTTGACAGATCGGAGAACTGGACAATCACCAACTGCATGAAATTTAACAAGGGCAAGTGCCAGGTCCTGCACCTGGGACACAGCAGCCCTGGATACACATACAGACTGGGGGTTGAGATGCTGGAGAGCAGCCCTGCGGAGAGGGACCTGGGGGTTCTGGTTGACAGCAAGTTGAACATGAGCCAACAGTGTGCCCTGGCAGCCAAGAGGGCCAACTGTGTCCTGGGGTGTATCAAGCATGGCATTGCCAGCCGGTCAAGGGAGGTGATTGTCCCGCTCTGCTCTGCACTGGTGAGGCCCCACCTCAAGTACTGGGTGCGGTTTGGGGTGCCACAGTATAAAAAGGACATCGGACTACTGGAGAGTGTCCAGAGGAGGGCCACAAGGCTGGTGAAGGGTCTAGAGGGGAAGTCGTATGATGAACAGCTGAAGTCACTTGATCTGTTCAGCCTGGAGGAGACTGAGAGGGGGTCTCATAGCTGTTTACTGCCTTCTCACAAGGGAGGGAGGTGAAACAGGTGCTGATCTCTTCTCTCTTGTGACCTATGATAGCACTAGAGGTAGTAGCAGGAAGATGTGCCAGGGGAGGTTTAGATTGGCTATTAGGAAGAGGTTCTTCACCCAGCGGGTGGTGGAGTACTGGAACAGCTCCCCAGGGAAGCAGTGATGGCACGGAGTCTGCCAGCATTCAAGAAGCATTTGGACAATGCCCTCAGTCACATGGTGTGAATGTTGGGAGTGTCCTGTGTAGGGATAGGAGCTGGACCCGATGATTCTTTTGGGTCCCTTGTAGCTCAGGTAATTCTATGATTCTTGGTCTCCCTGTGCACTCTCAGCTGGCAGTTCTATTTGAAAACACTGTAAAATTGATATGGCTCTGTAGATCTCCAGTTTGTGCATCCTTGAACACTATTTTTAAAATGCTACTTAAAAATAAAGAAGTCTTCCTCACAGTTGTCTTATACTGTGTCCTTCTAATGTCATCCATCATTTAGCTGTTGCTTTCTCAGGAAAACTCCTTCAAGGCAATTATCTGCCATCTTGTAAAACATGAACCCTACCCCATACAGCACAAAATCATGCAGTCTTGCTGCTGCCTCTTAGAAGCAGGCTTCTCATCTGAGCTGTCATTTGAATCCTGTCAAAGGCACTGCTTTTCTGGAGGAAAGAAAACACCAGTACTACTACTCTCCTGCAAGTGATAAATGGTTGAAATATTATGTCAAAATCAAAGGAAAGAACCTCTGAAAAGAATTGGCATTTGAGAAGAGCTTTTCTTTTTTTTTTGCATACATACTCAGAAATGTAGTTTTGTTCCAGTCCTACTTGCACTAATGTAGACCAAATACTTTTAAGAAACAATTTTTTAAAATAAATATTTGTTAGGTTTGTGTTTGTTTTTCCTTTAACCATATAGGGTTACTATACATATATATACAAAAACTTTCATAAATAATGATGATGTTAGTCTGAGAGCAAAACAAAACGCTTGCTACGTTCCTTTTTGGTATGGACTTAAGGCTGTCCAAGTGCACCTTGGGTTGAGCCTTTGTAATTTGATACAAGTTAGGTAATATAAATCACTAACAGTAATAAAGCATAGTATTAATCCAAACAAGCGCAGGAAAGCAGGATATTACAAAGAGCTTTTTCAGCACAACCTTTTGAATGTATTTTTTTTTCCTCTGTTTCTACTGGAGAACTCTTCCAGATAAGAGCTTGCTTAGAAGTGACAGATCAAATGTGCCTTTACAAAGTACCTTGTTATTATATTGCTTTTGATAAATATAGCCCCTTATTTTGTTGTTTATAATCTGCCACATGATTTTGAATTCCTCTTTCTTAATGAAGGTACAATGATCAAAATCCAAAGTGGAGTCCACAGAACTCCTTTAAACTTACATAGGGAAGAATTATGAGTCCTTCAGGAGTATCTAACACACACACAAAAATCCACCAATAAATTATGCCATAAAAATGTCTTTCTCACAGTTAATTCCTTTGTAAAAGTAAATCTAAGTGATTAACCGTTCTAGAGCTGGTTTTTATTTGAAACATGAAGGAACTATTCTAAGGCTCAGTCTACTCTCTTAGCTAGTTGGCCATACTAGCAACAAACAACAGCACTTTCATGGTCTTTTTGTGCAAAGAATTTGTTCTTTCACAGCAAGGGTCTGTAGTATTCTGTACTGTATTTCTGTAATGGTAAAAAATCACGTTGTTGTGTCCCTTTAAGTTGCATTACCTACTGAGTCCTATTCATTCCCTTTGGCACAGTTTGTAAGTTCTGAATCATTTCAAAGGCAATTGAAAAATTTCTATTGTAAATGCTTTTGCTTATTCCCATTCCCTTTAGCCCAAGAAGGCAGTTAAAAAGACAAAGGAAGTCTTTTTTGCCAGTGTTCTTACAGGCTATAATTCACTTTGCAGTAAATAAAAAATTTTTGTATGTGATGAAACATTATTTAACAACCTCTGGAATTAAGAGTAACTGGAGGCTGATGATGTATAAATTATTTCAGGTATTTTTCATACAAATGTTTAATACAGTGGAGTTACTTGGAAGACAGTCACAACCATAGATCTTTAAGATTGTGTCGTGGATGCAGTTTCACTGGGAAACATGCTACAAGATTGTGAGAAAAACATTGGCTTTGAGGAGCAAAAGTGTACAAGCTCATTCTACTAATTGTCCCACAAGAGTCCCTTTTTAAATGCATGATGAACTGTTGCCATCCTGTCATATATATGCCACATCATCATCTTTTTCTTCAGTCTCAGTCTCTACTCAATCACTTGGTCTTCCTAATGGTTTGTGTTCTTGTGGTAGTTGCTCATGTGGGAAGGAAAGGCTTTGGATTGATTCATGAGATTCTTATACCCACCTTCATTAACAGCTGTGTCTTTGGCTCACTGTATTCTCCAGATACATGTGGTGGCTCCAATAAAAGGGAAGCAAAACCAGCTGGTAAGAAAGTAAGCGGTTTAGGTTTTGCTCTCAGGTGGTAGAGTGGATCAGGATATGCAGTCATCTGATAACAGCAGTTAAAAAAAAGATATATGGGGGCAGGTAGGAGGGGTCTTCATTTCAAGTGACCTAATAGAACATCTAGGTCAACGTACCATTTTTAAGTGTTGGAGTTACTACCTTACCCTTCTGACACCACAGTTGTGCTCTTGTAGCTGTGATGGTATAAGGATAAAGGCTGATAGGAAAGTTATTAGATTAGGAATAGACAAAAGCAGGAAAGCTAACAGGGACACAGACACAACCTACTTCCTAACCTTAAGCTGGAAATGCAAGACCCTCAGAAATACTTAGATTTTTAACTCTCTGGCATCTGGAATGATTTGAAAACCAGCTATGTGGCCTGAGCTTGCTTTTCCAAATTGTATCACTTTGGTTTAGTGAGAACGTTTCTTCACTCTACAGATCTTCTATGTGTACGATGCTGTAGCTATTTCAAAGTAGTTAGGTGATTTTGACATTATACAGGTTGCTATCCATTGAAGTAGGTACATCCCAGTCAACTGTTTTCTTAAAAGCATGGGCGTGTAAACCAGTATTTGTAAGTGAGAGAAGGTAGCAACTGCCATATCAGTTGATATTATTCAAGCAAAGCCCTGCCTATTCTGGTGATGGAGCAGTAGCAACACACTGTGTGTCTGCAGCTCAGCAGCACACTTCTGCTGTTTTCTCCTTTTTGTTTTCAGATGTCAGCCCAGTCAATCATAAAACCTGTAAATGCCAGTACTGATCTTCAGCATGGTCCTGACTTGGGTGTTTTGCTGCAGTCAGACAAATCTAGGCTGTTTGCCAGGTCAGAATTACTGCAGCAGGGTGGGCAGAAGCCTTCTTCAGTGTACAGTGGCACATTAGCTGAACACAAGTAAAAATAAGAATATTTAAAGGTAAGCCACTCAGACAGAAGCACTCTGAATTGTACATATTGTATTCAGAAGCTAAAAGCTCAGAGTACAAATCACAGTACAAAATGCCTACAAATAGGTACCTTTTGTCCAGACATCTCCTGGACTTTGTATTCACTGACAAAAGAGTCTGAGCTGCACATTTCAACCAATGAACTACATCTTCATACATAAGATATGCACAGAAACGTTCACTTCCCTAGAAAAGCAAATAAAACAATATTATAACAGAAAAAAATGTCATGTAACTTCCCTTCAAAAATATACTCAGCATTCTGGCCAAAGCAAAGGACTGTTTGTCATCACGAGGAGTCCTGCAGCAGAAGGTCAGTAATAAAAAAAAAAAAAAGAAAAGAAAAACCCTGAGCTTCATTTTGAAACCTTATGTGCCCATGAGGTATATTTCTTAGGTGTTTTGAAATTTGTGAAAAGCTGATTATGAACTGCAAGGACTGTATTGTTCTTTTGTCTTTTTTTTTTCCCCTAAGTGGTGCAGCTGGTTTGCCACCTGCTTTAACTATTTGTGCCACGTCTGCATATGGATGTTTAGAGGCATTTGAGAGGATCCATTAGCTCAGTGCACTAAAGTAAAATTGTGGGAAGCCCTGGCCAAATACTCTTGTTGTCAAAGGCAATAGGTTAGTCCTAGTGAACCCTTTTCAGACCACATTGAATTAAATTACATTTATGGATAACAATATAAATTCTTTAGGTGTGCTTAGGAAAAATTGTGCTTAGGAAAAATTTTGCTTAACTAGTTGCAAATAGAGCATTGTGTGTGCTTTGTGTATGTGAGGGTATTTTTGAAGCCAGGTGCTACGTATGGTTCTTATGTGAAGTGAATTCTTCATCCTATATAATGTTAAAATGTGTCCTTCCTGTTTCCTGCAACTAGATATTTTTTTGTATGAAGGGAAGAAAATGGATACTGGTACTTCACATTAACAGCAGTTAAACAGGTGAAGTTAGCAACCTTCTACAACCCAGTTAACTTACTATGCGATTTTTATGAGTGATGAAGAATTTAGCTTCCTGCTCCTGAGAAAGAAGAGACACTGCACCACTTCTTGGCTCCTACATCAACACTGCAGATACATTTCAGAACACCTAGAGGTTTACCATTTAGACAGACTTGTTTGTATTTCATCATAGTGTTTCTATAATTATGACAGAAAATCTATCCTGTTGTATTAAACCCAAATAAAATAAAAAACGATCAATGGAAACAGTCTGCAAAGTGAAATTACAATAACTTCTTGTCCCAAATCATTTATTATTGTGTCCTTGTACAGTTGCACTGTAATAGAAGGTGGCTTCTTTCTAATTATTTCCACAATTTTAAGTATTGTTACATCATAATTAGTGATCTGCAGTATCCAATGTATTCATTGTCCAAAGATTTTTTCTATGTTACAGTATGATGCAGTCTGAGCCTGGTGTAGTATTGACACTAGTTAGCTATCATCTGATGTTGTGGAGAGAGAATAGAATGCTATTTCCAAAGGGAATAATGCTGCTCCACCCAGAATTAGATGCAGTATAATTTAGCTAAAAGAAACTGAGTGTACAAATGTGTTTCATAAGAAAATAGTCTCTCAAAATTGGTTCTGAAAAATACTTGACTATATGCAAAGCAACTGTTTAAGTTTGGTTTTCATCTTGAAGAAAGGTTTTGGGGCCTTTTGATTTTTAAATTGTATTGCTAGTTGTTGATTTTCTACTCTTTTACAGGATTGGGGGGGCTTTTTTTGCATCTGGAAAGAAAAAAAAATTGTTTGACTATCTTACAAGGTTTTTTGTTTATTTCACATCATGGAAGGCCATTTCCTACTGGCTTTTTCAAAGCTGTTTTTAAAATTAACCTACTTCAATTTTCAAATTAATGAAGTTTGAAAAATTCATTAGTATATTCGAGATCACACTCTTAAATTTAAGAGCTGTTGTAATAAAGGAAAAGATAAATGGATAAATGTTGTCCAAGGATTTGGTAGGGCATTGTTCTGAACTGCTCATTTGAAATGAACAACAGTCCAGAATTATGCCTTAGTGAATCATGCTCTCATTGTAAATGAGGACAGTATTCAGCTTAAGATTGTAAATTTCTACATAGTGCTACAAAGCCAAATCCAACTCCATGATCCCAACAAATTACAAACAAGAAGAGCTGAGATATATGTGAATTTAGGGGCCTCGGTGTAGGAAGGTATTCACAGGGAGATTTTGTACTAGCCAGCCATAGAATACTATTACCCTATAATCAAACTCTGAGTAGGAAGGGGTGTAAAATAAAAGTTTGGGAAGAAGTTGTGCAAAATAGCTCTCCTCAGTGTTATCACCTAACCATTTCCCTCCAACAGGGCAGCTCTGAGCGAAACTTTCATGCCTGCAGGAAACTTAAGACCTTAGTTTTGCTTGGCACAGGCTTTATTTGACATATTACTCAGCTCCTAAGTGTCAAAGAGATCCGTGCATTGTACCTCACACACAGGAAGTCTGCGAGGAAGGTTGTGGGTATCAGCATTCAATTCTGTATTTTGATCCAAACAGTTGTAGCAATGGGAAAATAGATGTCTGATGGAAGAGTCATTACAAGACAGTTGGCTATTAATTTTGCTGAAAATCAAAAAAAAGAATAAAACCAACATGGGGTGCAGATTGAGCTTGGCACTTCATTTAAAATATCCATCTGTTTCAATTAAATATGATCTTTATAAGCTGATGTATTGGCTAACGGTATTCATTCGTCCCATGCAGCGAATCACTACACTTTGTTATTCTGCTTGTTACTGCAGTAGTTCAAAATTTTGCCATTTTGAATGAAAGACAGGAAAGCAAATGTTTTGAGTAAAAGGAGGAGGGAGAACTGTAGATCCTCTTCCCACTAGAGGAAATGATGGGCATATTATTAAGAAGAAATGCACTGAGTAGAAAAGTGGGTATGTGCATAATGCAGCACAGGGACAGAAGGAAGAATAATAGTAAAAATAGTGATTATTATTATTATTTTTATATCATTTCACTAGATATGGTTGCTTAAAGCCTCATCCAATCCAGGAATGGGGCATCCACTACTTCTTCAGGCAACCCATTCCAGTGCCTCACCACACTCACAGTAAAAATTTTCTTCCTAATATCTAATCTAAATCTCCCCTCTTTCAGCTTAAAACCATTACCCTTCATCCTATCACTACATTCCCTGATAAAGAACCCCTCCCCAGCTTTCATGGAGACCCCTTGAAGTACTGGAAGGCTGCTGTATGGTGTCCCCAGAGCCTTCTCTTCTCTAGGTGGAACAACCCCAACTCTGTCAACCTATCCTCATATGGGAGGTGCTCCAGCCCTCTGATCATCTTCACGGCCCTCCTCTGGCTTTGCAGCAACAATTTTATGTCCTTCCTGCGTTGAGGACTCCAGAACTGAATGCAGTACTCCAGGGGAGGTCTCATGAGAGAAGAGTAGAGGAGTAGAATTACCTCTCTCAACCTTGCTGGTCACAATTCTTTCAATGCAGCCCAGGATATGCTTGGCTTTCTGGGCTGCAGGCGCACATTTCTGGTTCATGTTGAGCTTCTCATCCACCAGATCCCACAAGTCCTTCTCTTCAGGGCTGCTCTCAATCCATTCTCCTCCCAGCCTGTATTTGTGGTTGGGATTGCCCTGACCCAAGTGCAGAACCTAGCACTTACCTTATTGAACTTCATGAGGTTCACACAGACCTACCTTTCAAGCCTGTTAAGGCCCATCTGGATGGCATCCCTTCCTTCTGGTGTGTTGACTGTGCCGCACAGATTGGTCTCATCAGAAACTTGTTGTTCGCTTCATATTTTTCCATTACTCTGTCATTGAAAAATCCTTATGTACTGTCCTTTATGTCGTCTATAAGAATACAAGGAATACTCTTGGAAAGCTAGATGTTTGGTCTTAATTTTACTGAACTAAGCAGTATTCACATTTTCCATTCTCCTATTCCCACTGTCCAGCAAATCATATTTTTTTTCCACTTTTAGAGACTGATTATTTGGCACACACTGAAAAAGTGTCGAATATTTTATAGCATATTGGACAGCCATATGGTTCTAATTAATGTTTCTCACTTTACCTCTAAAACCTTGGCTGAAGCAAAGACCTATCTCTTTCTGATGTCTGCCTGCAGTTGGACATCCTCTGTTCAGTTGTCAATTTCTTCTAAAAACTTCAGAAATTATCAAGAGTGAATTCTGATTTTTTTCATTGAAACTATGTAGGGACTATATATGCAGTATATACAAAATCTCATTTCACTTCTTTGCATTCAGCTACTCTACCCTAGCTTATGTTTTGTTTAATTTCTGAGTAGTTTTAAGTGCTGTTATTTAACATTGGTTAGGCACGTAAGGAAGTAATCCAAAAATATTATTGACGTATGTGTTGAAAGGGACCTTGATCCTGATGAGACAGTTGTTGCAATATAAATAAATAGCAATAAGATAAAGTTAAACCAAGACAAGATGAACTACTCCTGAAGAATGGAGTTTCAAAAACTTTTAAAGTCTTACAAGTGAAAATAAAGATATTTTTTAAAGTGTAATTCCCTCCCTCCACATAATTGTTGCTCCTCTAGCATCAGTTGTTTTTTTCTGAAATTTTTACCATTCACTTCCAGAGGCAAATATACATAAGCAATTGGACTTCTGATATTCATCTTGGCTGACAGTCTTTAACTTTACAGTCATACACAAATGCTTAAATGCCCCAACTTGAGTACTCCTATTGCCTACAGGAGAAGTGGAATTAGACTTCCCTTTATTTTTTAAAAAAAAAAATTCTTTTGTATGTCAAAATGTTTCCAGAATGGACAGATATGAGGTAAATATTTTCCTACAGAAAACTGTGCAGGGTATTTCCAGTAATGTAACCAGAGCTTTCCCCAGAACAGCGTTGCCAAGAAAATTGGTCATGAAAAAGCAAAATGTTTATCTTTGGCCTTTGAACCAATGCTAAAATAAAACAGCAAGTGTCTGGGTTTAGTCAAAGAGAGACCTTTTACTTGTCAATTAAAACTTTACTCAGGATAGTATGACAAGTTATGTATGTTGCGTAATGCTGCAGGACAAATAATTAATGAGAAAGCTGCCTGCCTTCATGGGAAGATTGCCAGCTCAGAGGCTTTATCCCTCTATTCTGGCCTTAAATTAGGGCAAATAAGTTCATGGCTTGTTATTGAACTGTTTTGTATATTTTTCTGCCCTAATATCTAGTATGTTGTACTTGAGGATCTTGTAAGCCTCTGTTTAAAATCTTTAGTCTTTAGTTCTTCTGGTTGCAAATGAAATGCATAAATATAAAAGTCATGTGTGTAAAATATTTTGAATCTGAAGTAGTTAAAAAACTACAGAGAACAGTGTAAACTAAACATATTCTAAAAATGGGGCATTGACTCTGAAAAAAACATTCTTTTATTATACTGTTCTGGATTTTCAAAGACAAATATGTACAACCTTTTCAGACCTACTGCACTGCTTTTATCGTTATGAAATTATATATATGTTTTATCTTGTTTGTTTGTTGGGTTCTGGCCCCCGGCTCCCTGCCAAACTAAAAAGCCTTCTATTTAAAACTCCTATTCAGGCCAGACTCTGACTCAACGTCGCATTGATTCTTGCTTCTTTAACAGAATGAATAACAACCTTGACATACATCCAGCTCAGTCTCCCCTCTTCCTTCCTGCAAAACTGATCCCACCATGACATTGGACAGGCACACCCTCTGCTGGGTAAAAAACTGGCTGGCTGGCTGGGCCCAGAGGGTGGTGGTAAATGGAGTTCAATCCAGTTGGAGGCCGGTCACAAGTGGTGTTCCCCAGGGTTCAGTGTTGGGTCCAGTCCTGTTCAATATCTTTAATAAAGATCTGGATGAAGGGATCGAGTGCTAGTTTGCAGATGACACCAAACTGGGTGGAAGTTTCTATCTGCTTGAAGGAAGGGAGGCTCTGCAGAGGGATCTGGACAGGCTGGATCGATGGACTGAGACCAACGGGATGAGGTTTAACAAGACCAAATGCCGAGTCCCGCACTTGGGACACAACAACCCCATGCAGCATTACAGGCTTGGGGAAGAATGGCTGGAAAGCTGCCTGGAGGAGAAGGACCTGTGGGTGTTGGTTGACAACCAGATGAATATGAGCCAGCAGTGTGCCCAGGTGGCCAAGAGGGCCAATGGCATCTTGGCCTGCATCAGAAACAGTGTGGCCAGCAGGACAAGGGAAGTGATTGTGCCCCTGTACTCAGTGCTGGTGAGGCCGCACCTCGAGTACTGTGTTCAGTTCTTTGCCTCTCACTAACAGAAAGATAAGAAATACCTCCAAAAGCATGTACTGAGCAGTCCGCAAAGGCAATGGACAACCACCAATTCCCACTTTTGACGACACAAGCAGCCTTACCAAAAAATCTCTTAATTGTGTCCCTAAATATTTTTTATTTTCCTCTTGATATCCCTTCACATGTCTGATATTACTGTAGATACTTAAATTTTTTTTACTTGTCACCATTTTCACAGTTTGAAGTGGTGCAATAGAAAACTGTGATTCTATTGATAGTACTGTAGGGTCTTCATATAAAAAAAATTGAAAGGAGGGCTTCTGAAAAAGAGATAAGAAAGAGAAGTCCACTGTTGGAGGAGGAAGTTATTTTAGGAAAATTCAGGTAAAGGGAATGTGGCAAATCTTATTAATACACATACATATTTTGAATGGTAACATCAAGCAATAAAGTTACATGCTTGGAATAAACCATGTGGTATAATTTCAGTATATATTTTTTTCTGAAAAAAATGGTTGTGAAGTTCTGCAACTGCCAAAAAAAAAATATCTATCATTGGTTCCTCCTTTTCAGAGAGAAAATGAAGGATATGATAAGAATGAAGTCTGCTAAAAGCAAAGAAGTGTGTGTGTGCGTACTTTCAACTAGAAAACTTAGGTTCTTCATGTTAGCTGAAAGAAGTCTGCCATACCAAAAATGTATTAAAGGACTGCCAAGAGAATTAAGATTTCACTTGTCAGCAACCATCTTGTACTGGAACTATTATATAGGATGAAACTGTTCCCATGGGCAAAGTAAGGGTCAACACAAACCTGTGGCCCCTTGGGATGACTGATTTAGGTGCCCACAGCCCAGCAGCTCAGAATCTCACCAGCAGTTCAGGACAATCTGCTTGTCTGCTTCCGTCTTGTCTTGTCTTGTCTTGTCACCATGTGTCTTGCTGGCTGGAACCCCTATGGCAAAGAACAGCAGCCTGGCCAGCCCAGGTCTGGACCTTGCCACCATGGTTTTTTAGCTGGTGACAAATGGGACAGAGGAAGGTGCAGAGGTGGAAACTCTTTGCCTTGTGGTGGAGAGAGTAGTGCTCCCATGGGCTGCCCTGGGCTCTCAGCTCCTGCTGGGAGAATGTAGCTGGCTCAGCTCCCCAGTCACTGTCAAATCCCAGCTGCTCCATGGGTGCAGCACGGACATCTCCCCCTTCCCAGTTTGCCACCCTGTTCTGCCACTTCTAGCTGTTTCTCTAATGAGGCAGATGTCTTGCTATGCTTGATACCACTGAGGTCAGAAAGGCAGCTGGGGACAGCTGGGCTCTGGTGGATCCCGCATGGGGCTACTGGGAGAGTATGGCCTTTCCCCAAGTTACAGGAAATGTCACCGCTTAGTGTCAAGGTCCATGTGCCCTGGAATATTCAGGAGTGCCCTTTGCCAAATACACTTGGGGTCCAGGTAGGCCAATGGCATCCTGAGGTGCATCAAGAAGAGTGTAGCAAGCAGATTGAGATATGTTATACTCAAAACCTAATTGGATATGATCCTGTTCAACCTACTCTAAGTGAACCTGCTTTAGCAGAAGGTTTGGACTGGATGATTTCCAGAGGTCCCTTCCAGCCCCTACTATTCTGTGATTTTGTTTCCCCACCATATTACAGACATGGAGTTTAAAACTGTGGGAGGGGGAAATCTCATCCAAAGAGCTGAGGCCATGTGATCATCAAGTGTGCATGCTAGACCCTTGTCTTCCTGTTAGAAAGAGCATGCCTTTTTGGTTTCCCTGAAGAGAGACCTTCCCCTGGAAGGAGAATGGAGTCCTCAATGCAGGAAGGACATAAAATTGAGGAATTGCTTTTTAAGACTACCAGTCATATAAAATCACGGTTTCAATGAACTGTGTGTTAATGCTCATGGATAGCTGGGTCCATGTTGGGTTTTAAATAAAAAAGCTTACTGTTCTTTTTCTCCTTGTCTATTCAGACACTTAAAAGTATAAAACTGATTTAATTGAAAAGTATTTTGTAACTTTGTTTGATTATGTTTATTTTTGAAAAATAAATGGCATCTCAAATCCAATGTATTAAGTAAACAAAGAAGAAACAACAGTGGGGCACATTATGATATTGTAAAATTCAGTATTATATAAAGGGAATAAATTTCTGCTCAGATATAGTGTTTAGAGCAAAACCAAAAATCATTATAAAAAATCATTATAAAAAATTCTCTCACTGCTCTAAGATATCTTTCCGCAATAGCTTTTTTATTTAATAAAATTAGTAATTTTTGCATAGCATGAAGATAAATTCTTCATGGAATTTGAACATGTGTGTTTCCATATGTTTAAGGAGAAATAAACACTACTGCCATGGACTCTCACTATTAAAAGTACAAAAACTGATTTAAAGTTTTATACTAGACATACTTTTATGTCTAATTGTTCATGACACAAATAGCACCAGTGAATGCATAGAACTACTAAAAGTGATTGCACTAGAAATACTGCTTCACTCTGTTAGAGTAAATCATCAATCTTCTAAAAACCTAAACCAGGATAAACCACAGTGAAGAATAACATGAAAGAGAGAAGTTATGTCATGAACCAACAGAAATCTGTAGAGAGTGATAAAGTGTTAAAGGAGAACAGGTCAGCATAAATCTCAAAGGACTTCACTTTAATATAAAAGTAGGAATGAAAATGGATGCTGCCAACTAGAAATCCAACTGGTTCACTTGGAGTAACTGTATGAGCAGCAAGAGCCATTTTCCCATCAAGACAAATAATTTCTCGCAACTCTATTTTTTTTCCTAGATGCATGTATTTTCAAGTATGAAGTTTGCCCACCTAGCATATGCTTTATTTCCATTTATTTACAACTGTCATACCTGTTTATGCATAGTATGTAAGTAACAAATGAGGTGCTAAATCTAATGCTCAGATATCTTGGGTAATTTGAGAAGGGGCATGCATGTATATTTTCATAGGAGATAATCACATGCAAAGCATTTTACAAATACTTCTGCTGGTTTCTGAGCAGATATTTGACAGTATCTCCCTATTGACTTTAAGGAATCTCATGTGCTGTATGAGACAGAAAATTATCTGCAATCACTATTGCACAGATTAGGAAGTTATCTAAGAAGAGTGCAGTTTATTACACAAAAGCCAGAAGAGGACTTGGAAGCTGATGACTCCCATGTTGGTAGCTAGGATCTGGCGGCCGGAAGATATCGTGTTCTACGGAAAGATAAGGGCCCCTCTCCCCTGCAGCCAATAAGGTATTAGTCCATGATGTAACCAGTAGCCAATAGGTTTAGCTCATGATGTAAGCAGGCGGAAGTGACGTTGGAAACCTCAGGTATATAAACTCATGTTATCTATCAATAAACGGCCATTTTGCCATCCACCACATTGGTGACTGTGTGCAGATGGACTGAGCGACCAGAGCTTGGTCGCTTTGCCGAACCTGAACCAGGTCGCCACGCCTTCACTGAAGGCAACAAGTGGTGCCGGGAAAAAGAAAAGAATCTGGGGAAAATCACCTGGTCGAGTGAACAGCGGCCGGACCGGCAGGACCAGCCCGGTGGGGAGGACGCTCCCGGACCAACAAGGAGGATGGAAGCCCTTGTGCAGGTCGTATCTCAATTATATAAGCAGTGGGGTATTGATTGTAAATCTAAACATTTTACTCTTGCTGTTGCGAGACTTTCAGAAATACGGATTGTTATAAATTGAGACCACAACGGATCAAAATCCAATTAAAATTTATTAATTATAGCAAGTAGAATATGAGCAAAAGCAGCGCTGGACGGCAGGGGAGTCTGCGCTCCGCCAACTGCCGTAAATAGGCACTTCATACAGTTCCTTTTATACGCTTTTTCTTTCGCAATTGTGGTGTAGTGGAAGCACTCTGCGCATGCTTCGGTTGTTATCTAGGTGTCTTTTTTCTGTCTCCTGATAGTCGTCGGGGCTGAAGTAAGACGTCTTCCTCCCCTGTCCTGTGATTGACCATTCATTCTTATGCCCTTATCTGGGGTTGTTTGTCGTGTCTTTATCAGTTCCTGAGTTTGCAGAAGCAGTTTGTGTTTTAACATTTACATAAAGCTTAACTTTTGTTCTACACCAAGTGATTACATTAGACAATGATAAATCTCAATAAACAATACCATAGTTCAGTCTCCCACAATCCCCCCTTTTTCTTTTTATCCCATTATTGTTTATTAAACGCTGCTTTCATTCTCAGCGCTGCAAGCAAACCTTTTTCCACAATCCCGACATTTATCATAACTTTCGCAATGTAATAACTCACAACTACAAGAGTTTTCATGTCGCATATCACATTCACAATAATCTTCATCCTCATTAGTAGGTACATTTTTATATCCTGTTCTAGATTTTGTAGTTAAAATAAGCAATTTAGTAATGTCAAACCGTTCCCTAATAAAACGTAAAATATATCGTACTATACAAGGCCCAAATATAAGTCCTAAAATCAATATAATAAGCGGTCCTGCTAAAGCAGACAACAAAGTGGTTAACCAAGGTGAAACATTAAACCAATTTTCATACCATGACCTACCCACCTCACGATCCTTCTTACGTTGATCCAACCTTTTCCGGAGTTCGGACATGGTGTCCTGGACTACTCCCGTATGATCAGCAAAAGAACAACATTCCTCTTTTAGAGCTACACATAACCCTCCTTCCTTTAAAAACAGTAGATCCAATCCCCTTCTATTTTGCAGCACTACTTCTGATAAGGACTTTACTGAAGTGGCTAAATTTTCGATAGATTGTTCTATTTTTGCTAAATCCTCATCTACAGCCATCTGCAAATTTCTTAATTCCTGACCTTTTACTAGGGAGGCTATGCCTGTACCTGCTCCAACTCCGCCCGCTACCAATAGCGTAGCTAAGGTTATCACTGTAATTGGTTCTCGTTTTTGTCTGTTCAGGTCTCCTTCGAAGTGGAGTAATATCTCCTCAGAGGTGTAATAGATTAGACGAGGAACAATAACTACTTGTACACAAAACTGAGATTGATCAAACACGTTTAGAGATAGGCAAGGAGTTATTCCGACATCTGAGCAAACCCATTTAGCCCCCGATATGGGAATAGCCCATTTGTTATTTCTATTCTTATGTTTTTCTATTCTGGTGTTAGGAATTGTTTCGTTACACAAGAATTTATATCTTTTAGGCACCGTACCAATGCATCTTCCTTGGCCTGTTACTAGTTGAATGGTAATCCCCTGCGTATGGTTTCTCTGGTCATCCCATGGACATTCTTGTGGATTTACATAACCCCCATCTCGTAGACCTGTAAGGTCTACGCCTGTATTTTCGGGTTTACAGCCATCAGGAGTCCAAGTCACTTTCAAATACTTGTCAGGAACTTTTACTGCCCAGTTTGAGGCTACTGTCTTGCAGCCCCAATAACCACAATAGTAATGTCTGGGGTAATTACAATAAGATGGCCCAGAGGCCGAGCATAAATAAAATGGAGGTCCGTTCTCACAGGGTATTGGTACTAAATCACAAAGTCTTACTGAAAATTCAGGTGCCCCTGGGCCGTTAAAAATGGCTTTTGTTTCGGTACCTTCCCAAGAGATTAATTCCTATTTAAATGGTTCATGTGGGTTTTCTGTTTTTGCTGGTAAAATCGGTAAGCATAAAGTGTACAGGAAAAGGAGTATTTTGTGAGGGTATTGTTTTTGTTTTAAATTTGAATTTTTACCAGTCCTGTGGAAGTTCAGACAAGGCTGCTTGTACGTTCCAAGTTCTAGGCTCTTTCCTTTGGTGGGTTTTCCTCCTCTGCCTCGCCCGTCGACTGGGTTGCAGCCAGACACGGGGGTTACCATCTTCTCGGCAGCAAGAGTCCCTGTCAGGAATATGCCTCTTACACTTGGTTAGACGGTGAACGTAAGCGGGCCAAGCTTTGGCCTTAACCATGCACTCGTTACACTTTACAGCCTTGATTTCCAGTCTACACTGGACTGCGACAATATCAGTTATCAATGGTATCCGTTCCTGAGGGTGGTAACAATAGTACTCAGGATTAATACCATAGGCGTAATAATACCAATGTTTAGCGGTCCAATTTGGAAACTTGGCTCCCAATCGTTTCAATGCCCAATTAGTAAATTCGCGTTCTTTCGTGTAGCAACTGCTACACACCCCTCGAGGAGGATATCCTTTTTTACAGTGTTGCCACCACTTTTCTTGACACCTTTTGCACTTAAAACATACAAACGGGTAACAACTGCAACCTGGTTCTTCACACTTAACTATTATGTCAGAGGTATAGAGAGTGTTGGCAGGGTCGATGGTCGATGTTTCCCTTAAATAACAAAACCTTTGTGGCCAGTCCCAGGAAGTTTCACACATCGAAACTGACATTAATTCAACATAGCCCCTTTTCACACTTAACAATTTTCCACAAATAACACACGATCAACGATACAATAAATACAAATATTAGTCCTGTACCCCACTGTACCCCAAAAGGTAATCCTAGAGAATACTGAAATACAGTTTGTATCATCACTTATCGCTTTAGTACAAGCTTGGTGTCTCCAGGTGAGCTGACGACTTTCCACTGTGGTGGGTTTACGGGTCCCTTCACACGGCTAGCATGCGTCCATCCACGTTGGGCAGTTCGGATGGCTGTTTCTGTGGTGAGCAAAACAAGGTAAGGTCCCTCCCAATTGGGTTTCAGGGTTTCCTCTTTCCACACTTTGACTAATATCCAATCTCCAGGTTTAATATTGTGAATCTTTAAATCCAATGGAGGTCGTTGTACAATCAGTCCACTTTCCCACAGCTTGTTGTGATGTTCTGCTAATTGCGAAATATATTCATTAATTACACGGTCACGAATTAAAACATTTGTTTGCGGATTTTCAATTCTGTAGGGCATTCCATACACCATTTCAAATGCTGATATCCCTAAGTCTGCTCGAGGTCTGGTCCTTAGAATCAACAGCGCCATGGGTAGGCACTTAATCCATGATAATTTGGTTTCTATCATTAATTTGGTTAAAATAGTTTTGATTTCTCCGTTCATTCTTTCAACTTTACCTGAGCTTTGTGGATGCCATGGTGTATGGTATTCCCATTTTATACCCAAGCTCTCTGTTAAATCTCTAATTATTTTTGACACAAAATGTGTTCCTCTATCTGAGTCTATTACTTCAGTTACTCCGTATCGAGGTATTATATGTTCGAGTAACACTTTGGTAACTTGGTTAGCAGTTGCTCTAGAGGTAGGAAAAGCCTCTACATAATGGGTTAAATGATCCACCATTACCAACAGATATTTGTAACGCCCTACTTTGGGTAGTTCAGTAAAATCCACTTGTATGTGTGAAAAGGGCCTGTATGCTGGGGAACGTCCTCCAAAAGGCTTTTGCCTCATATTGCTCCTATTTACCTTTTGACAAGTCTCGCAAGCTGCTGTAACTGCTTTCGCTACGTTATATACACCCACACAGGCAAACAGTTGATTAAAGTGATCAACTAATGCTTGGGTTCCCCAGTGTGTTTTACTATGTATTTTAGAAAATATCTCAAATGCCATACCTTTAGGTAAAACTTCTCTCCCATCTGGTAATAGGTACTTACTATTCTGCTCTTTAGCTCCCATTTGTCTCAATTTCTCTTTCTCTACAGGTTCAAAACTAAAAGATTTATCAATCTGTGTCTGTTGTATAGCCAAGATTGCACTGTAGTTGCCCGTCACTCGCTTGGCTTCTGTATCAGCTGCATTATTTCCCCTGACTTGATAACTTGTACCTCGCTGATGTCCTTTGATATGTACCACTGCTATTTTATTTGGAGTTTTTAATGCCTCCAGGACTCGTCGGATTAATTCCGGGTGGATCAGTTCTTTTCCCTGAGAATTTACAAATCCTCTTTCTTCCCATATTTTCCCAAAGGTGTGTACCACCCCAAATGCATATCGTGAGTCTGTATATATAGTCCCATCTTTTCCCTCTAATAGCACTAATGCTTTCCATAATGCATACAGCTCACAGGCTTGAGCTGACCAACTGGCACTCAGAGGGCCTGACTCTATTATCCTAAATTCTCCTTTTTCCAATTTTACAATGGCATATCCGGACAATCGTTTTCCTTCTACTATTCGTGATGACCCGTCTATAAACAAAACCTCTCCACATTGTAACTCTTTTTCCTCTAGATCTGGCCTAATGCGTGTCTGTTGTTCAATTGTTTGAAAACAATCATGCAATAAATCAGCACTTTCTCCTGGGTACAAAAATTCAGCAGGGTTAACCGCCCCAATAGTCTTTAGGGATAACTTTGGAGATTCTATAAGCGTTCCCTCATACTTCAATAGTCGGCTATCCGTAAGCCACTTTTCTGCCTTCTGTTGTAACACTCCCCTTATGTTATGAGGCGCGTATAAGACAACCTCCCCATTAAAGGTAATATGATTTGTTTCTTGTCTTCTATAGTCAATGGATAAGCTAGCACTGTTAGCTCCTGGTTTTTTACCTTGATTTCCAATTGTAATTCAACAATTAAATATCGTCCTAGCAGATTAAATTCTGCTTCAGGGACGAACAAGAGTTCACCTACCCCGAATTTATTTTTGGTTTCAAATATCACATCTTTAATTTTACTTTAAAAGGTTCTCCTTTAGCCCTGATTACTTGCACCTTCTCAGAGGACGCTGTACATCCTTTTGGTATCTGTCTAATGGTTGATTTCTCAGCTCCAGTATCTACTAAAAAGGTGAACTCTTGTTTATGGGGACCTAGTTTTAGTTTTATCAAGAGCTCACGATGACTCCGATCCCCTAAGATACAGAGCCCCTGACTCTCCTATACTGCTTTCAATACCTCCTCATCTCTAATCCTTTCTCTGCAATTCTTTTTTATATGTCCTTTCTTTCCACAATAAAAACAACATCCTTATTCCTTCTTCACTGCTCCATTCCCTTGTCTTATTCCAGCAGGTCTGTGTTCATTAGACCTCCCTCTGCGATCCTCTCTAACTGCTGCCACCATCATTTTTACTTGCCGTTTACTGCTTTCTTCCTCTCGTCTCACATACACTTTTTGTGCTTCCCTCAATAATTCATCCAAACCTCTATCATGCCAATCTTCTAATTTTTCAATCTTCTTCCTAATGTCTTCCCATGCCTTTGCCACAAACTGAGTTTTGAGGAGTGCCTGTCCCAAAGGATCATCAGGATTTACTCCTGAATACTGCTGGAGTGCTCTCCTTAATCGTTCCAGCCACTCAGTAGGGCTTTCATCTTTCTTTTGCATTTCATTAAATGCTTTATTAATATTCTGGCCACGGGGTAATGCTTCTCTAATTCCCTGGATTACGATGGTTCTCAGGTCCTGCATATGAGTTCTATGCAGCGGGTCCTGATTGTCTCAGTTAGGTCTTTGGAGTGGCCATTTAATATCTGCTTGGGGTCCCTGGGCATGTTGGGCATCCCATAGTCTCATTCCAGCCCGCCTAATCATTTCTCTTTCTTCGGTAGTAAATAACTGCCCAAGAATGGATTGCATTTCATCCCAGGTATAAAGATTTGGTCCCAAAAATTGATCTAGTCTTTCTGCTACCCCAAGTGGATCTTCAATTAAACTACCCATCTTGGTTCTTTTGAAATCTCGTAAATCAGCCGAATTTAGGGGTACAGAAATATATCCAATAACAGGTTGGGGTCCCCCCATGGGCATTTCCCTCAGAGGGTACATGTTAGTTGCCCCTTTTTGACTCCTAGTTCTACGTCGAGGAGGAGGGGGAGATTCCTCCTGCTCCAACTCTGACGGCGGAATAGGTGCATTGGGAACTACTGGGGGGGGACGGGGGAGTGGGTGGCTGTGGAGGGACATAAGGAGGAGGGGTCAGGAGGACTTCGTCTAATTCCTCTCTCCTCTTAGTTCGCTTATTTTTAACTTCATTCAGTGGATAAAGTGTTGGATAGGGTTTTTCTAGCCAGACCGCAGCGTACCGGCTCTCCTCTGAGTTAAAGGGTTTTTTTAGTGTTTACCCAGAGATTCAATTGTTGCCTTACCCAATCTTCTTCTGATCCATAAACTGGCCAAAAAACTGTCTTTGAACGTCTCTTCCCTCCCCATATCTTAGGACAATATTCTATCATTTTTGGCTTACTTTTCCCTGCAGTCCCAGGAAAATGTTTCCAATTGTCTAAGATATATGCCAGAGGGGTATTCTCAGGTACAGAGGGTAACCTTCCCATGGGAGTCGAAGGCTTGCTGCCCTTCGCCCCCATCTTCTGGAATATCCACAAACACACACTCACTCGCTCCCCTTGTTTCTGGCCCAGTCCCTCGCGGGATGTGGGAAACGCAGTACTTAAGGGTCCACACTCGCTTGGTTCAGTATGTTGAACCTCTCATTCGTTATATTCCAGGAAACCCAATCCCACCCGAACGGCAAACCTGCGAACAATTTCGCAATATACTTACGCGTCCTGCGTCTTCGTCCGGACTCCCGTGCACAGAATGTTTATGGGATTTTTACCGGTTCCTCCTTTGCTCAATATTCTAGGATTTTGGGTTCGTCGGTAAGGTTGAGGTGAGCTGCCGGTCACGGGGCCGCGGATGAACGCGGGGCGCCTCCCCAGAGGACCGAAGCCCATCTTTCCTTATCCGAGTCACGGCACCAGAATTGTTATAAATTGAGACCACAACGGATCAAAATCCAATTAAAATTTATTAATTATAGCAAGTAGAATATGAGCAAAAGCAGCGCTGGACGGCAGGGGAGTCTGCGCTCTGCCAACTGCCGTAAATAGGCACTTCATACAGTTCCTTTTATACGCTTTTTCTTTCGCAATTGTGGTGTAGTGGAAGCACTCTGCGCATGCTTCGGTTGTTATCTAGGTGTCTTTTTTCTGTCTCCTGATAGTCGTCGGGGCTGAAGTAAGACGTCTTCCTCCCCTGTCCTGTGATTGACCATTCATTCTTATGCCCTTATCTGGGGTTGTTTGTCGTGTCTTTATCAGTTCCTGAGTTTGCAGAAGCAGTTTGTGTTTTAACATTTACATAAAGCTTAACTTTTGTTCTACACCAAGTGATTACATTAGACAATGATAAATCTCAATAAACAATACCATAGTTCAGTCTCCCACACGGATCATTGACCGACCGGTGGATATTCTCCACCCTGAAGTGTGGGATAGGTGTACTAAAGCTTTAGCCGAGGAAACTATGTCCTCAGGCTGTGGGAAACATCTTAAGGCCTGGGGGAAAGTTGTGCAGGCCCTGCAAAAGGCTATACAAGAGCAGGAGACCTGGGTGGCAGCAAGAGACTGCTTGATGGTCACCCCGAAAGTGGGAGTCGGGGCAGGCACGCAGACACTGCAACCCCCCCCCCCAGATGATAATGATCCTGCTGCTCCTGAAGATCTGCCAGAGGGTGATACATCCCCTCAATCCCCGAACCCCATCTCTCTTACGGAGGGACAGGAGCAAGCAAAATCCTTCTGGGGCAGCTTACTTGAGGAGGTTAAGCACGTTGCACAGGAATCAGAGTCTCAGGGTGTCTGGGCTAGTCCACTGCCCTATGCGCCCCAAGATGGCGCCGAGCGGCAGGAAAGAAGGCGGGGCGAAAATACCAACGGCGGGAACAAGGCGGAAGCGCTAGAAATATCATGCGCGTACAGGCAGGAAGGGGAGGAGAACGGGAAGGAGAAAGAAAAGGAGAAAGGTGATAGGCGCGATAAAGAAGGAAAGGGAGGTGTTTGCGAGGGGCGGGGAGCGGCCAATGAGAACGGCCATCTGAAGGAACGCCTCCATAATGCCAACACCCACCCCTCCACCCACCCCATCCCCACCCCCCCCCCCCCCCCCCCCCCCGAGTAGAAGGCGGGGCGAGCCCAGAGAGCGGGGACGGCCCGCCCATAAGGGAAGTGGGCGGGGCCGGAGCCCGACAAAAAAGTACCGGAGCCCGGAAGTGACCAGTCAGTCGAGTTCCGGTCCCGAGTCAGACAGCAGCTGGGACGACAGGTTTGAAATCGAGTTAGATTCGGAGGAGGAAATAAAAATAGATAAAATTAATAGTCAAAATATTTTCATCCGGAATGGAAAGGGATCGCAGAGGAAGGAAATCCCTCTCACGGACTGGAGAAAAATAAAGATTGCGTGTGCCGATTGGGCTCCAGCAGCCACGCTAGCGTTCCCGGTCCGGGTGTCAGATGGGGGACAAAGGGTCCACTCGCCGATAAACCCTAAGGATATACAAGCGATCGTTAAAGCAATTGCGGACAAAGAGCTTAACTCTGCCATGGTCTCCACCCTCATAGATGGGATTTTCAGGGGAGATGACATGCTCCCATTTGATATAAAACAAACTTGTAGATTAATTTTTGATGGGGCAGGAATGATTGTTTTTAAACAAGAATGGGAGGATAACTGTGCAAAGCAACTAGCTGAAGTAACTGGGGCGGATCACCCGCTACATGGCTCTAGCCTGCAACGACTGATGGGGACAGACCCAACCATGATAACCCCACAGGCACAATCCCAAGGCTTGCGATCCCATGAAGTTATGGCAACTACTCGTGCAGCTAGAGAAGCTATTTGCACAGCCTCTAGAGTTATTGCTAAGCCATCGCCATGGTCCACAATAAAGCAAAATGAAAGTGAGAGCTTTACACAATTTGTAGATCGCCTCCAAGCAGCAGTTGACTCCTCGTCTTTACCTCCAGAGGCAAAAGGTCCGGTTGTTGCAGACTGCCTACGTCAGCAGTGTAATGCAAAAACCAAAGAAGTCCTACGATCACTACCAGTAGGATCAAGTATTGCAGACATGATTAAGCATGTCGCGAATGAGGAGCATTTGGCCCCGATCCAGGTGGCTGTTCGCACCGCAATAGCTAACATAATGACATGTCTTAAATGCGGCCAGACAGGCCATGTGGTGGTAAATTGCCCCCAGTCAGGGAATTCGCCCCCCCCATACCAAAAACGATACAGAGGACCATGCTGGGCCTGTGGAAAGAAAGGACATCACGCTAGGGAATGCAAATCTAAGTCCCGGGGAAACGGGAAGGGGAGAGGGCACCCGGGCCGTGCACAGCCCTCTCCCACTTGGAACACGAGACGGCCCGACTATGTCAACCCTGGATGGGGAGGGGCGTTTCCGAACCCACTGCCCTCTCAACAAGCAGCCAATTACACAGTCCAACCAACGGTCCAGTCGAATCCACCTCTGTCTCAGGGACAGCAGGAACCACCTTTTGGGGAAAAGACCCCAGGGTGGCCCTGGCAATAAAGTGCGATAACCCACCAGTGGTGTGGGGAATCTGTTCCCTCTATAATACCTCAAATGATACCACAATTAGCGTTCCATTTTTAATTGACACTGGAGCAGATGTTACAGTCATTCCTGATACGTATTGGCCCCCCCATTGGAAATTAGAAGATGCTCCCATGGTGGGTGGAGTTGGAGGATTAACACGAGCTCGAAAGAGTGCTCGATTGATAGCAATCACGCTTCACACTGACGAGGGGCCAGAGAAAACCATCACTCTTTTTCCATATGTCATGTCAGGAGTCCCACCCCTGTTGGGAAGGGACGCTTTAACTGTTTTAAAAGCCAGGGTGACAAATTTATTTTAAGGGCCACTGCTGTGCACCCACCTCTGCCAATTAGACTGAAATGGAAATCATCTAACCCAGTCTGGGTCGAGCAGTGGCCCCTATCAAAGCCTCGAATGGATGCTCTTCTTGAACTGATTGACCGTGAGCTACAGAAAGGTCACATAGAACCCTCCACTAGTCCATGGAACACTCCAGTTTTTGTAACACCCAAACGAACCGGCAAGGGGTTCCGTCTCCTTCATGACCTGCGTGAAGTAAACAAGATAATCCAACCTATGAGCCCTGTCCAAACATTGTTGCCTATGAACTCTATGATTCCCGAGGGACAACCTTGTGCTGTCCTTGATATTAAGGACTGTTTCTTTTCGATACCCCTGCATGAGGAGGATAAAGAACGGTTTGCTTTTTCAGTCGTGTTTCCAAACAGCGAACGTCCCAACTTACGTTTCCAGTGGAAAGTGCTGCCCCAAGGAATGGTCAACTCACCTACCATCTGCCAGATCGCAGTGGATCGAGCATTAGCACCGGTCCGATCCACTAACCCAACTGCGACTATCATTCAATATATGGATGATATTTTAATTGCTGCACCGTCAGGAAGTCAGGTAGACCAGCTGGTGTTAACGGTTTCAGATACTTTAAAAGCGAACGGGTTCGAAATTGCGAGCGCAAAAATTAAAAGAGGACCATGTGTAAGTTTTTTGGGAGTGGGGATCACAACTTCTTACATAACTCCGCCTCAAATAAAAATCCATCGGAACATTAAGACACTCCATGATATGCAGAAGTTAGTGGGATCCTTGCAATGGCTCCGTAACATTGTTCTGATCCCTCCTGAGGTCATGGCTCCTCTGTATGATCTTTTGAAAGGAAAGAACCCATGGGAACAAAAACCCCTGACAATAGAAGCAATGAACTCTCTCGACTTTATCGACCTTCCATGGAAGATCACAGACCGTCCTCAGCCGGGACCAACAGTCTTCACAGACGCATCCTCAGCGACTTCAACGGCAGCAGCAGTATGGCAATTGGGAGGAGAATGGCACTGCGTTAAAATGACCGACTGTGCTCTTTCTGTCCAACAATTAGAAGCGACGGCCGTAGCACTAGCGTGCGGACTGTTCCCAACAGAACATCTCAACATAGTAACTGACTCAATGTTTGTAGCTAAGCTTTGTTTGGCCATGTCAGGGCCTGGTGTGTCAACATCCACAGTAGCCTTAATACTAGAAGAAGCACTTTTCTCTCGACAGGGCACTGTATCGGTCATCCATGTCAATAGCCATAGTCCAATTAAGGGGTTTTTCCAAACCGGTAACGACAAAGCAGACGCAGCTGCAAAGGGTTTGTGGACACTGAGAGATGCCCGGCAGTTACATGAGTCTCTCCACATTGGAGCTAAAGCATTGGCAAAGAGATGTGGGATTTCAGTCACTGACGCAAAACATGTAGTGGCTACATGCCCCCACTGTCAGAAAGCACCACTGTGGTCTAGCGGGGTAAACCCTAGAGGTCTTAAAGCCTCCGAGCTGTGGCAGATGGATTTTACACTCTGTCAGTTGTTGAAACCTCGAGCATGGCTAGCGGTGACTGTAGACACATATAGTGGAATGATCGTAGCTACTCAACACCTTAGAGCTAATTCTAAAGCAACCATTCAGCATTGGCTGACAGCTATGGCTTGGCTTGGCATCCCTAATCAAATCAAAACAGATAACGGTTCAAATTTCGTGTCTAAATCAGTTCAAGCATTTGCTCAGAAATGGGGTATTACCCTAATACACGGCATTCCATATAATAGCACAGGGCAGGCCATAGTGGAACGGGCGAACCAAACTCTGAAATCTAAATTAGAGGTATTAGCAAAAACAGAAGGGTTTGTCAACACCATTCCCTCAGGGGACCAGGCACGTCTGCTAGCGACTGCTCTGCTAGCGTTAAATCAATTCCCTAGGGGGGAGGAGGTAAATAGTCCCACCCAAAAACATTGGGCCACTCGAGCACTGGAAGAAGGCCCGTCAGTCATAGTTAGAAATGAGCTGGGAGAATGGGAACGAGGATGGGAACTAGTCTTGACAGGGCGAGGGTATGCCGCTGTCAAAAAAAAAAAAAGAATCAAGTGGTGCCCACTTAAGTCTATCAAACCAGACCTTCAGAATAAAACTAATGAAAACTGTGAGTCTCTATTCACAGGACTGGATCATTGGGCGCCCTCATAACCCGTATGCTCCAGTGGCAGGAGAAGATGATCGATCGATGGACACCGTGTCTACGCCTAGGGCTCCCGCGCCAGCAGAATCCAAACCACGCAAGGACAATCCCCACAGGGGAAGGTCGCGATGTCTCTGTGTGATCTTACTTTTAGCACTTGTGTCATCATCTAGTGGTTTGTATCAACATCAACCACGGGAATGGGTGTTAGGAAGGTTGGATAAACCTATGGTGTTACGTACAGTCATCACTGCAGAACCCCCTGTCTTCCAAGTATCTCCCTGTGAGTTGGTTCCTGTAAGTCCATGTTTAGAAAACCTGATGTACTACATGTGCCCTTACTTTAATCCCGGCCGAGATTACTGCAATGCCTCTAGTCAGTACTATTGTGCCTACTGGGGATGTGAGACCATAGCCTCTGACTGGAAACCTGGAGCAGGTGAGGACAAATACCTGAAAGTCCAATGGGGACCTCTAAATTGCGTAAGGCGCAAAGCTGGGAAAGAGCGTTGCAGGTATCTTATACTGCAAGTAATGAACGAACACGACCGGTCATGGACTTTCGGCAAAATTTGGGGATTTAGATACTGGGAATCCGGCAAAGACAGGGGAGGACGATTCTATATCAAAAAGTGGGAAGGAAAGCCCAATATAACAAGCAAAGGCAATCTGTTAGCCTCCACCACTGTTTCGGCCAATCCTCTAACAGTTAAGCAAATAGTTCCCTCAAACAAACCTATCGTAGATCCTATTCACCTGTTTGAGAGTCAAAATAATTACCTGTTTAGTAAGCCATTTTTTGATGTATTAGATGCTACCATTTTGTCATTAAATCAGTCAAACCCAAATCTTACACGTTCTTCTTGGTTATGTTATGATGTGAATCCACCTTTCTACGAAGGCGTAGCTCTCAATGCTCCTTTTAGTTATTCATTAGACAGTAATCCGAGTCAGTGTAATTGGATCACTCCGCGGAGAGCAATTGTCGTAGACCAAGTTAGAGGTGAAGGAGTGTGTTTAGGTAATGCAGTGAGCCAAGACACTAGTGTTTGTGTGCAGACCTTTGCAATTGACGAAACCTATAAATGGGCAATCCCATCTGAGCCTGGGATGTGGGTCTGCCATCAGACAGGAATAACACCCTGTGTGTCTCTTAAGTTTTAAGAGATACTGCTGACTTTTGCGTGCAAATTTTGATTATTCCTAGGGTCCTGTACCATCCAGAAGAAGAATTTTACGATCAGTGGGAAAGAATGAACGATAGACTTCAACGAAGAGGAGCAATAACAGCTGTAACAATAGCAACACTGATTGCCCTAGGAGCAGCTGGTACAGCCACAGGAGTGACATCCCTGGTAACCCAACGCCAAGGCCTAAATCAATTACAAACTGTCATTGATGAGGACCTACTAAAAGTCGAGAAATCTGTGTCTGCTCTGGAACAATCCCTCTCCTCACTTTCAGAAGTAGTCTTACAGAATAGGCGAGGATTAGACCTCCTATTTATGCATGAGGGAGGCATCTGTGCGGCCTTAGGAGAGGAATGTTGCTTTTATACTGATCACACCGGGGTGGTTAGAGATTCTATGGCAAAATTGAGAGAAAGGTTAGCTGAAAGAAAAAGACAAAGAGAGGCCCAACAAGGATACTTTGGGTCATGGTTTGACTATTCGCCATGGCTAACCACCCTGATGTCTTCTTTGATGGGACCAGTTGTAATGATCATAATTGCACTGATCTTTGGGCCCTGCATACTAAACAAGTTCGTATCATTTGTCAAGAGTCGGCTAGAAAAAGTTAACATCATGTTTGTAGAACGCCGACAGTTGCTCTAAAGGGTGCCTTATGTTTTAGAAGAAGTATCTCAACTCTACCTCTACCTATCCTCACCATTCCAAGTTGCACTTTATTAGTCTTAGTAATCTTTAAGTCACCTTATCAACACCACTTATAAGTTTATATCTTTTATAAGTTTTTATACATTTTCTAAATACATAATATATGAGATAAGATATATAAGACAAGATAAGATAATATATGATAAGATAAGATAGATAAGTTCCTTGTTTTCAACCAATTTAGTTAAGCATGGGGAGGGGGGGAAATGTTGGTAGCTAGGGTCTGGCGGCCGGAAGATATCGTGTTCTACGGAAAGATAAGGGCCCCTCTCCCCTGCAGCCAATAAGGTATTAGTCCATGATGTAACCAGTAGCCAATAGGTTTAGCTCATGATGTAAGCAGGCGGAAGTGATGTTGGAAACCTCAGGTATATAAACCCGTGTTATCTATCAATAAAAGGCCATTTTGCCATCCACCACATTGGTGTCTGTGTGCAGATGGACCGAGCGACCAGAGCTTGGTTGCTTTGCCGAACCTGAACCAGGTCGCCACACCTTCACTGAAGGCAACACTCCCACCATTGTGTTTGTTCCTGTGACGCTGCTGTTGAGCAATGGAATTCTCAGAATTGTATCTGCGAAATTACAAAGAATAAAAATACAACTTCTACAAGAAAGTGGACAAGGAGGAAAACGTTTTGAATTTTCTGTAGAAACAGTAGGCCCCAAAATTAGTTTTGTTACAAATGTCCTGGTAGAAAAGTTACTTGCTTTAAAATAAATAAAAGAAACCATGACAGCACATAATGTCTTACACGTTTGGTCTTTCAAATATTTGTTCCTAGTTATAAGAAGTGCTACCAATATTTAATCACTAATAGTAAGAATTTAGGAGGTGCCACAGCAGATGAGATCTGATGCCATGGAGTCTGTTTTTTATCAGCAAACACTGTAAAATGCTTGTATGGGTGTATAAAAAAATTAAGAATTCATAGGTAAAGGATAGTTCACTGTCTTCCTCCAAAATGCCCCTAAATGTTCATAACTGAAAACAGGTTTATGTTTCTCTGAGCCCCATCACCAGGTGTAGAAGCCTGACAGACCTTGCTGGTGATGACAAAGGAGACAGTGAGTAACATTGCCTTATCTGTGTCTGTTGCCTCTGTATCACCCGCTCCATTTAGAAACAGGCCCAAGTTTTCCTTGGTCAGCTTTTTACTGGTAACAGTAGAAACCTTGTAGCCCTTGATACCGTTTTCAAACTTGAACTCTGGCTGAGCACTACCCTTAATTCCCTCCTTGTGGTCTGTCTCTGATTACAGGGTGGAATTGGACTAGATGGTCTTTAAAGGTCCCTTCTAACCAAACCATTCTATGATTCTTTGGAATTTCGGGTACTTGGAGTAGACATGGAGCATGTGATGAAAAGGGATCTAGATATCTTTTCTGCTTACCTAGATTTAAGACAAGACAGTAAAACACTGCGAAGAAAGCAATGTGCAGATCCAAAACACAGAGAACTTTGGGATCATGAGTTAGTACATTGTAGGCTTGCATTTTTTGAGACATGAAGTAACAACTCATTGATTTAGACTGAAAAGAACTTCTTGTTCTGATGCAAGTTTTTTTCCGGCTTGTATTTTTAAGAGGTTAAAAAGCAGAGCATATTGGAAGAAACTAGAAATGAATGTCAGGACTTCCAAGATCTCATTCACTAGATGAAGTGCAGATACCCTGTTTTGACTTGTTACAAGTAAGCTGCTAGTCAGATAGGGCTGAAATCCATCCTTTGCAGCACCTTTTATCTTTCACCATGTTTTGTGCATTTGGCAAGCTAAGATTGGGACATCTGTGCTGAAGCTCTGAAATACATGAACATAGCGTTTTCAGGTGGCTCAGTATTAGTGAGATTTCAGTGTATTTGCAGTATGTACACGTAACAGAAGAAAAAGCAAAATCATAGGAAGTGTCATTTAAGTTTGCATGTTTGATAGTCTTCAGAGTCACACATATGGTTAAAATTACATGTTTACTAATTAAATGTTGGGTGAAAGACTAGGAAGGACGTATAGTCACACGCAAGGGCAGTAGCACTTGGGCAGCCCTCTTATGCAGTCACGGGTGTTAAAAATTATTGCTCCAAACTCAGCCCCATAAACCCTGGTATAAAGGTTGATTTGTGAGGGTTTGATTGCAAGATGGTGGTCCAGGGTGGCAGGTGAATTTTTCTTGGTAAGGAGTGCTCTAAATCCTGAATCTTCAGGTAGAAAATCAAGAGATGAATGACATGCAACTCCAAAAGCAGCCTCTCTAATGATGATTCTTTTCCAGTCTTTGTATAAGACCTTATGTGTTATTGTGACAGTTCCAAAATCCTTTCCTGAGTTTTGGATCTACGTTTCTCTGCAGAGGAGGCAGTCCTGACACCTAAGTCAGTGACATCTTTAACATAGCTTATTTTCCTATGGTACTAAAAGCTTTCTTTTTCATATCTGAGATTCTCTTATTCTTTGAAGCCATGTCTGCACAAGTCCAACAGGTATAAAATTGCTTTGGCTGAGTGGGAGAGAGCAGCACACAGGGCTGAAGGAAATTCCTGAGTCCCTTTCCTTGGAGCATGTCAGGTAGAAGAGAAGGACAGACCGTGGTTGCGGCAAGCTTTTCACAGGAAAAACGAGGTGGGAGAAACAAGGAAAAAAACACTGCCAGACACACACACACTCATTGTTTCGACTGCCAGACCTTCTCTCTTTGGAAACGGCGCCAACAACCCGAAATACAATCTAGTGGCTTCTCCCACCCTCGTCCTCCCTGCCAGAGTTATTTTAAAACTTCGAGCTCATTGCTCTGTAACAACAGCGACCAAAGGAAAAGGGCAAGGGAGGAGAGGTGGAAGGGAGAGCTTTAGGGAGGGGAAGAACCCGCCAAGAGTGGTTACAAAACGGTGCTGTAGGAGCATCAGCAGAGTTACCTGTGCAGGCACAGGACGGGGGAGGGATGGCTCCGGGCTGGGAGGATCCGGGTTGCGACGGAGGCCGAGCGGGGAGAGGGGCAGGCGAGGCACTGCGCGGCGGGCGCGATGCTGGCGCCGGGTGCGGACAGGGAGGGAGCGCAGCGGGACAGGCGGCCGGCCGCTTGCCCTAGGGAGCAGCAGGAGGCCCCGGCCATAGCCACCGCAGCGCCGATGCCCGCGGCGGCCCGGAGAGGCAAGAACAGGGGAGCCCCGCAGGGCGCCCGGGTGGTCTGGCCTGGGGACGACGGAGCGCTGGCCCCGCCAGGCTCCGAGCAGCCGCCCCGCATGTCGCTGCCGGTGGTACTGCCGGGCTCCTGCTGCCCCGTGCTGGGGCTGGTACCCCCGGCGGCGGCGGCAGCGGAAGGGAGCTCGCTGCTCGCCGGCCCCCCGCTGCCGCCCCTCCGCCGTCGCCCCGGCTCGCAGCGCCCCCGCAGCGGCCCCGGCTGCGCTGCCATGCTGCCCCCGGCCGCCCGCTGCTCTCGCTGGGGCTGCTGCAGGTCGTGCTGGGCTGCTCGCTGGTGGCGCTTAACTTCGCAGCTCTGTCGCTGAGCGGCGCCCCGCAGGTGAAGAACGCGTGTCCCCTCTGGGCCGGCTCCTCAGTAAGGCACCCGGGCACCCGCCTCCGTGACAGCGGAGAGCGAGATTTCCCATATTTGGAATTAATAAGCAGTTTTACCAGGGTGGCAGCATGAGCCCCAACATCATTACGCGCGTAGGGACAACTGCCTTTTGAGTATTACGGCATGAGTGAAATTTTTAGCCCAGAAGCAACCTAGAAGGGACAAGGCAATTAAACACTGGAGTTGAGAATGGGGCTGTTTGTTTTTTTTGTTTGTTTTTCGTTGTTTTTTTCCCCCTTTTTTATGCAACACGTTGATTATGATGCACTGGTTAAGTGCAGATCAGGAAAACGTTGAAGAAGACTTTCTTTTCATATACCCTAAAGCTTTAACAAATGTAATGAAATAACTTTTGCCTTTAAGACGAAACAGCAATTCACATCAGTATTGATGTGCTTTGTTATAAAATCATGACTATTTTGCAGTCATAGAATTCAAAAAATAATCTGTTATGAAACTGTAGAGTTTCGTATGTGGTTTTGCAACACCAGTGATGATATTGGAAGGTATTTTTGGCCAAGTTGTATATGCACGTTACGCTAAATCAGATTAATCATGTTGAGTGAAGTTACAGAAAGGATTTATTAAAAATGCTAGTGAGCAACTTCCTGTTTGTTCTAGTCTTGTGACTTTTAGGGTATGAGTTTGGTGTGAATTGGCTTAGTCACAAAGTCCCATCAATTAAAATCTACACACTTCTTTGTGGCACCTGCTGAAAAACTGATTTGCCTTTCTTTAGGATTCCCATCCTTACTGTGAGAGAGTATTTGGGTATGTTACTTGCTTCAGTTTTACAGCAATGCTTTCTCCTACTTAAATCGTTTTGCCCTCTCAGGTGAAGAGTCATAGGGTTCAATTCTATGGTTCAGCATGTTTGGTCTAAGGACTACTGCTGCAAAAAGGGATGCTTTTACTTTCTTACCTTGTGCTGATACTGACATTCATCAGGAGATGGCTTTGGTCCTCTTCAGTGTTTCTCGTAGGGTTCATGCTGAGGGAATTATTTCAGAATTGTCAGAAGAGGGCCAGAATTAGTACAAGGGAAGAGGTAGGAATGGGTACTAAAAGGCACTTAATGAAGTGATGGAGTGCTGACTGATGGCAAAGGCATAGCTAATTTTTAGAATTGCTCAGCTGTGTTGCAGAAAACCAGGGACTTGGTTAGCTGAAAGTAAATTGTTGGGGTTGCTGTTGTAACCTTTTGTCCCCATGCTTATTTTCTGGGAGGAGAAAATAAATCAGATTAAAATTTAGGGTTTTTTTTTCACAGGATGCTCTTAGGAGTGAAGAACATCAGCACAGGCTCTTATTCTCTGCTTTAAGTGCATCATCTTACCTTTGCAGCATTGTTGTGGTGTTCCAAGGAACCTTTCATCAGAGCAGTGATAAATACCATGTAAATGGCATTTTGTGAACAGTTCTTAGCTTCTTGGCTATGCTGGTTTTTGATGTTGTAGGTAATCTTCTCTGGAATCTTAGGCTTAACAACATGGAAGAGGCCAATGATGATTTTGGTAAGTATGGATTAAAACTTTTAAGGAAATTATCAGAAGATGATCCTAATTTAATAGTCATAGGTGATTTTTTTTTCTAATTTCTCCTTGGAGAAATAGATGATATGATTGAGTCTTTTTGTTTAAAGTTGTACAATTATAATTATTGAAAGAGGAATAAAAGACCATGAAAGACTGTATTTTGTCCTGCGGGAATGCAGTCCCTATTAAATACAAGAGTTGACCGTGTCTGGAGGAACTGTTAATGTTTTTTCTGGACCACTTTTTGTATTTATGTAGGTATGAGAAAGTGCTGACTTGGCGTAAATAATTTAGTTCTTCACAGTAGTGCTGCTTAAGCTTAAATAGGGGAGTTGGTTTGACAGCTTAGCTCAGTTGTACTGTGCTATTTTCTTATAGCAGGTTTGAGAGCTAACCAAAGTATTGCTGACTTACAGTAAGTATCGTTGTTTCAAACGTATTGCTCTGAGAGAAGTAAATTTGTAAGTGAAATCTGAAGATGTGTGGCTCTCAGTGTTTCAGAGATAGGATTTGAAAAAAGGTTTGGTGTTGTTTGGTGGGGTTTTTTTGTTGGTTTTAGTTTAGTTTTGTTTGGGTTTTCTGTGGGTTTTTTTTTTCATACTGTCCCTTATGAACACTTCTTCCAGGCTAAAGCAGTGCTTCATTACTGTTGAGAAGTGCCAGGGACTGGATGTGTGAGCTGTGGACAAATTGCTGTTTCATAGTGGTGCATTGGTTAGCACAGGCAGAGCACAGCAAGCTTTTTACCAGTTCTGGGAACAGAAAGAAGAGCTTGGTTTCTGGGGCTACCAATCTGGAAGGACCATATTTTCAAGAAAATAAATGTAAATGCCTTCTGTCTCAAAATGCCTGAGACTTGCACAGTGATCCCTGTTTCTATATTGCCTATGTTCTATGCTGTTGCTACAGCAAGTTGTTGCTGTAGTTTCCTTTTGAGTGTTCTTGCTCTTTCACTCTTTTGTATTCTCCTTTGTATAAACTTTATGGGCCTTTTCTAGTTTTACTTAAATATGAAAGCAACAAAATCTGCCTGGTTCTTTAGGACAGTCAAATGCTGGAGAAGATTGCCCATGAATATTGTACAGCAGATGGGGAAGTTTCTAAGATGAGATTGATTAAAACCCTGAGAAACCTGCTGTGATCTAATAGCTGACCCTGCTTTGAGCAGGAGGGTACACTGTAGTATTCCTGAATTCCCTTGCAGCTACAGTTATTCTATGATTATGTGATTCTATGAACCTGTATTTTTTTTTCTTATTTGTGTATGTATTTTATAGAGTTCTGATTTATGAGAGCCCTATTAGACCAGACTTGATATTGGGAAATATTTCTTTACTAAGAGAGTGGTAAAACCCTGGAACAAACTTCCTAGAGAGGTGGTTGATGCCCCAAGCCTGTTGGTGTTTGAGGCGTTTGAACTTAACAACATGCTTTAACTTTTGATCAGCCCTGAAGTGGTCAGGCAGTTGGACTAGATGATTATTGTAGGTCCCTTCCAGCTGAAATTTTTCCATTCTGTTACATTCCATGTGCAAAAAGGAAATTTAACATTAAACATTTCATGAGGCTAAGGAAATCATGCATTGGACTAGCTACAGTATATGAAGGACAGATTGTTTCTGTGAGTGTATTTGTTTTGGGCTAAATTTCTAATATATCTACCCTATAGTAACGTGAACATTTTCTCTTGGGAGTTATGGGGAGTTGTATGAGTTGTAAAAGCAAATTTCCTAAATACTTAATCAATGAGGTTCCTTATACAGCCATAGCTTACAGTTATGGCTTTCATAACTGTAACTATCAAATGCATTCAGGGCTAAAATATATCCCTTTTCCAGCATTGACTGCCCTCCTTTTTTTATTCCTTATGCACAGCCTTTTGCACTTACACTTCTACTGAATTCTGCTTTCCAGACTTTTGGACTGGGTCCCTTTTCCCCTTGCCTGTACAGAGCACCCTCCCGGCTTTGAAGGAAGCAGAAATAGCACAGCTGCCTCCCTGGCAGCCCTTAAATCAAGCACATGCCAGGTGTAGAAATGCCTTTATGGAGCAAGTGAGCTTTGTGGAAAGGATTAATTGCACATGAAGGTGGTTTTATATTATTGGTATCACACCCAGGTATTTATGTACTTGTGCTAGAGCCATGCCAGAAATCTGGGGAGTGATGTTAATTCCCATGTTTTATGTTGCAGCAACTTATGTCAGCATTTAATTGACTTTATGCAGATACTTTAGACTGTACTTGACAGTTAAAGTGTAAAGCTTTTGGGTTTAAGTGATTGTTATCCCTTTTCATATATCATTACATCTAAGTCTATAGACATTTCCTTCTTCATAGGGAAGGGCCTCGTCTTTCTCTTTCCGCAGAGTTGTAAGTCGCTTCTTTCAGATACAAAATTTCTTCAAATTATGCAAATAACCCTAGAATTCTTCATTTGCATCCAGTCCCCCCAAAATAGCTTTGTTTTCTTCCCAGGTTGGGTAATTATATGTAGATTTTAGTGGTGTGTACTAAAAGGTTTTACAAGTAGCAGTTAGGCTGTAGTTAAGGAGAGATGGTTGAGCTCTATTGTTTAGCCCTCTCTTCTTCCCTGAGCAGGGTCTTAGAAATACAGTGACTTATGGGTGCCACAGAACTTGTCCATGAGGACATACTGATCCTCAGAGCAGTTCATGGTAGGGTTTATGCTTAAGAACATGGTAGTGCTGTTTCTTGTGGCTTCCTGTACTATCTTTTTCTTTGTTTTTATTGTCAGGGTTTTTTTTTTCTTAAATTGCCTGCAGCTCTTTTGCATGGCAGCAGTCTAGCTCCTTCAGTAAATGGATGATGTCTTGCCTCACAAAATGTTTCTTTCCATCTTGCCCCTTCAGGTGATAACTTCTCACTGCTGGGTTTGTTTCTTTGTCAACAGGCAGGCTGTTCTGTGACTGCCACTTCAATCCAAGGCCTTGGAAAACCAACCTAACTTGTTTTTTTCCTGTATTGACAAGGCTCTGGTGCTGCTGGCATTTGGAGAAAGCACAGGGCTGTGAAGTTGTGAGAAAAGACCTGGGGGTAGGCTGTCATGTCAAAGGCAGAGAGGGCTGCTGCATCTTAGATGCTCATGTTTTTCTCCCAGAGGGGTGAAAGGAAGGCAAACTCATTGGGTACAGCTATAGTGGACCTTGGTAGCAGGTTTTGTGAGAAGAAATCGGTCTTAAAGAAGGATGGCTGTGGTAAGACCTGTTAGTAGATAAAATTTAAACCACATTTGTTGTGTTTTGTGACCCAGGCTGTATAGCAGCATGGGAAGGTATGAGGTAAATAATACATCCCAGCGACAGGGTACTGCAAGGCAAGTTACATTATTATCATATCTTTTGAAAGACATTCTTGCAGGGGAGGCTTGGCCTTCAGCAATACAGCTGCTGAGAAGCCTTGGCTCTGAAATCTTATCTAGCTTTTAGTTGTGTGAGGCTTTTCTGTTCTGGGTATCAGTTATCAATCAGCTTCAGAAGTCAGCTTGTAATGCTTATGCTCTGAAGCCGATTTTTCTTCCAGAGAATAAGCTTCCTCCTGTGCATGCCTGTCCAAAGGTATTTAAAAGGGAAAGGGAAACTCTCCCACCCAAGCCACCGCCCCAGTTGCTTGGATAGTGACTCAGCTGTTCTGTGTTCAATGTTACTCGCAGCTTGTGTAGAAGATGCCTTCTTCCTCTCTGCTGGTAAACTCTTTCCTTTCATAGGGCTTTAAATCTTATTTTTAACTGAAGGATCCTAACTGTTTTCAGAAAGTATATCAATTCTGCATTGTCCATTTGATTGCATGTGCAATTCACATCTTTTGTAGGCCGTGCTTGCATATTAGCCTCTGTCCTTACTTGTATACCAGTTTGGACTAAGCCAACACACTATTTATGTTGTTTTCCCAGGAGTTTCCTGGAGCCCATACTTGCTTTGATGAATGAAGAATGCTCCTGAAACATCCTTTCCTTTGTGGTTATGTACAAATTAGTTGCAGTCATGTAGTGCGTGCTAAAAAGGAGGCTTTCTGGTTGTGGTGTTTTTTTCCACCAACACATAACAAGGACTTCAAGTTAAATCTCTAGTTGTTGCTTAGTGCTTGGGATTTGCTGCTGAAGAGACTTGAGCTGTCATTGTATGAAAAGTGACAGGAGTGCAAACGTGCAGGAGGATACTAGGCTATTAACTGGGTATAAGGCAATTGCAGCAGCTGCAAGCACTGGGGAGCAGTGGAACCTGCAAATTCACAGAATCAAAAAATCAACAGAGCAGATGCAGGCTGGGTGAATGTGAGACCAGCTTTCAGCTATATCAAGTGCTTTATGGTTCTGCTGTTAGCTAGGGTACCAGCTTTTGTGTTGATAGATGTGGTCATTTTTCATCTAAAGGTTTGTGGGGTTTGACTCAGAAAATTCGAAGTCACTTGTTCAGCATGAGTCTTTCAATCTGGATTCTTATATTTTACAGTGTGGTAACTTAAGGATTTGAATTTTTCATTAGAAACATTTCTTTAATTCAAAAGTATGAATATTTTTGTTTTTATTACAAAAAATTACAGATCTGCATTTCAAATCAGAAAAGTTTATGGGATTCAGGTGCTTACTTAAAACCTTGAAAAATTTCAAAGAATATATTTATAGTAAGCATTTCATTTAAATTTTTCTGATAGATTTTTTTCAATTATCCCAACAGCTTTAAAATAAAGATTTTTTAGGACTAGTTACTGCCTTCTTGATACCTGCACATTGACTAATTTGCATAGATTTAGCCAAAGTTTAATGTTTAGATCAAAATATTTAGTTCTGGTGCTAGTGAAGTGGCTATCTTAAATTTTAGCCTTGCTAGTTGCAATATAAAGCCCTCTGAACAGAAACTGCATAAAGTGACCCTAGTCCTGCAAAAAAACCTCTCATCCATATACTTCATAATAAGCAAAGTCATTTGGCTTAGGTGAGAATTACCATAGTAGTATCTGTTAGTCTGTATTTTAGAAGTAAATATCTCGCTCTTAACATCTTAGCTCACATGGAAGTCTCCGCCATTAAGTCAATAAATGGAATTCATACAAAGGTTTTTAAACTCAGTCTAAACAAATGAAATGTGCTTTCAAGTGTGAGGCTATGAAAAGCCTCTAGAGAGGCTTTTAGTCTTTATAATCAGGTCAAAGTCAGGTCTCTTCCAGTTTATTAAATAATTTATTCTTATGTTGAAGTATCTTCTTATTCATATTGGGTGTTTTAATGCTGTATTTGAAGTGTCATTTCTTTTATTAAATGAATTAGTTCGTCTTTTACTTCTGTGTGGATTTTTTTTGTAGACAGTTGAGGTGCAGGTCTCCATATGGTACAATAAATAGTTCTTATACTGATAGGAAATTAGTAAGGTCCCATAATTAATGTTTAATTATTGCTATTGCTGCTGTGAATATGGAAAATTAATACATTGACTTGCCTTTTCCTATAAGAATGTTTATAAAATATATATGTAGGATGTAAACATCTATAAGAATGATGATTGTAGAGCAAAATGTTTTTCTTGAATTTATTTTTTTAGTGCCTGCTTTGGCATCAGTCCTGTGTGTGCATATTAAAGAGAAAGCAGTGCCAATGGGAGCAGCAGCAGGACCACAAGTAGTCTACCCATGCAGAACAATAGGGTCAGAGTCTTATCATAGAAGTTTATACTGCTGCAGAGTCCTCAAACTGCATGATATTTTATTTACCTGTAAGAGATCATCTTTGCAAGACGTTAGAAAATACTGCGTCTAACATTAGAATATGCTTTGCTTTCCTGTATTTTAATTCATATAAATATTTCTCGAGACTTAGTGCAGCTGTTCACAGTCCATGTGTATCTAATGCTCAGAAGATGAGGGCTGTGAGCCAAACTAAAGCCATCATTTGAGTTGTTTCCATTGAAGTTAAGACTAGTTTCTTCTGTTTTGGCTTTTAAAATGGCCCATATTCTAATTTGAGAAGTACTTTTCTCCTGGTTTACCTGTGGGTGGGATCTTCTTTCACTGGGATAAAGTGGTTTTACTTGTAGATGAGTAGTCGTGGAGAAGATTTTTGAATTTGCATCTGCAGGAGCTGACAAGACATATATTAGATAAGTGGACAGTGATGTGGACTAAAAACTATCTGAACAATTGGGCTCAGAGGGTTGCGATCAGTGGCACAAAGCCCAGTCAGAGGTCAGTCAGCAGTGCTGTGCCCTAGGGGTGGATACTGGGGCCAGTACTGATTAATATCTTAGTGAACAGTCTGTTCAATGGGGCAGAGTGCACTCTCAGCAGATGCACAGGCAACACAAAACTGGAAGGAACAGCTGACATACTAAATGATGCTATTCAGAGGGGCCAGAACAGGCTGGAGAAATGGGCTGAGAGGAATCTCATCAAGTTCAACAAGGAGAAGTCTTGCCTGTGCAGGGAAATGACCAAAGGCACTGATACACATGGAGGAACAAATTACTGGAAAGCAGCTCTGCAGAGAAGAACCTAGAGATCCCGGTGGACAACAAGCTGACCATGAGACAAAAAAGTGCTCTTGTGGCAAAGAAGGCTAATGGTATCCTGGGCTGACATGCTGAGACTTGCTAGCAGGCTGAGGGAGGCGATCCTACTGTGTTCAGTTTTGGGCCCCTTGCTATAAGAAAGACATGGAGGTTCTGGATTGTGTCCAGAGAAGGGCAATGAGGCTGGTGAAGGGGCTGGGAAACAAGTTTTATGAGGAGCTGCTAAAGAATCTGGGGTTGTTTAGCTTAGAGAAGAGGAGGCTGAGGGGAGACCTCATCACTGTTTAAAACTGCCTGAAAGGAGACTGTAGCAAGGTGAGTGTTGGTCTCTTCTTCCAAGTGACAGGCAATAGGATGAGAAGTAATGGGCTCAAGTTGCACCGAGGAGGTTCAGATTAGACATCAGGAAAAATTTCTTCACCGAAAGGGTTGTCAGGCACTGGCACAGCTGCCCAGGGAGGTGGTTGAGTCACCTTTCCTGGAGGTGTTTAAAAGATGGATAGATGAAGTGCTTAGGGATATGGTTTAGTAGTGGACAGGTGCGGTTGGACTTGATGGTCTCGGAGGTCTTTTCTGACAAAGAGATTCTGTGATTCTTGCCCTCTCCCTTCCCTTGTGAGGCCATGCATGGCGTGCTGTGTCCAGTTCTGGGCTCCTCAATACGAGAGAGACATGGACACACTGGAGAGGGTCCAGCAATGGGCTGCTAAATTGATGAAAGGACTGTAGCATCTCTCCTCTGAGGAGGTGCTGAGAGAGCTGGGACTGTTCAGCCTGAAACAGAGAAGGCTCGGGGAGGATATTCTCATCTAGAAATAGCCAATGGAAGGGAATAAAGAGGAGGCAGCTAGACCTTTCTCAGTAGTGCCCGTTGACAGGATAATTTGCTATAGGCATAACTGAAAAAAAAATACGAAATTTCATCTGAACACAAAAGAATATTAGATTATACAGTCAAAATAGACTATGCATATGATAAAAAACAAATCATGATTTCATTTGTGTTTGGTAGAATTTATTAGAACATAAATGTAGAAATTGTCTTTGTTTTTCATATTTATGTTGCTTTTCTTCCTTTTTCTTTGTTTTAAACATGTTTCTTTAGAAAAATCTGTGTTTTTTTTTAATTTCAAGTTTTTATAGACTGTTACATTAGGAGTTTGAATTTTATAAATAAGTTTTAATCTAACTTTACACTGGATTGTTCCTATTGCAGCTTCTGTACCAAAGGATGAAATTAATATGTGAATTTGCCTTTTTTTTCTAAGATAACTCGACGTATAACTTTGAAGAAACTTCTTCGTTCAACACCTCCATTTCTTCATCAGTTGAAAGAGGACAAATATACTTCTTGTTTTCCTTAATATTGTTTCTTGATTTGTATTGTAAAGATGTTCTATGTGGAAACATCTTCACTTATAGAACTGGCTAATTTGTAGTTGACAGTGCCCTGTGTTAAATACAGATGAAGAGTTTTCTTTGTATGAAATACCTGTGTCTACCTATTTTATTTTTCTCAATGTATTTTCAATCAAAAGGGTAACTAAGATAATCTAGATAAAAGCACAAGAAATGGTATTGGTTTGAGTGCTGAGCAAAGAGTTAATTTCAAAAAAATAATTGAATTCTGTGTTTTGTTACAGAAAAACAAATGGCACTCAAAGAGCTTTACTAGCACTGAAAACCTCATATCTGTGGTTTTATGGTAGTTATAAAGCTAGAAAAAATACTGTTCCTCTCAGTATATCTTAATTCAAAATAGTCCCAATCCTCTTCATAGAAGTACTAATAGGTATTTTATTTTTGTTTTCTGATGTTGTCATGGTTTAGTCTTGACCCGACTAATTTTTGGTAAACTCATGCAGTTGGACTCCCAAATTCCACCCCCACCCCCAGGGGAAGGGAGGGGAAAATGAGAGAAAAGAGGCTTGCGGATTGGAAACTAAAGCTACAGCTTTAATGAAATGATGATGATAATAGTAATAATGATTAAAATAATCAGAAAGTAATGAAAATATGTATAAATTTCTGAGATTGCACCCCCACCCCACCACTCAATGACTGTACATCACCACAATTGCTATAGAGCAGGCATGGGGAAATGGGTCCACAGCTAGGAGGGTGTTGTACTCAGGAACTGCATTCAGGGATGCTCAGATCCAGGGTCAGGAACAATCAGACAAACAAGGTCCTCACTGGATGGCGGTCATCACAGAAAAAAGCGAGACCCTCACGATCTCTCAGTCTTATACTGTGTATGACATATATGGGATGGAATACTCTGTTGGTCAGTTTGGGGTCACCTGTCCTGTTTGCCCCTCTCTGCAGGTTCAGCCGTTTTTCACTAGCTCGAGGATGGCCTTGGTTACCAGAAGAATAAGTATAAATATTGGCCTTTCTCCATACCAATATTCCATGTTATCACTTCTAGACAGATACTGTCTGAAAAACATGCAGTTAGTTTTTCAGAAAATGCAGTTACTTTAGACTAAGGCTGAGCCAGAGTCAGACTCACCCCAGTTAACTCAAACCATAACAGAAGTTGATACCTACCTTATGTGATAATGTTATGGTCAAGCTTCTGTAAAGTCAGCTAGTAATGAGATGTTACAATTTAAGGAATGATTCTGCACAGTAATGGTCTTTGGCTCTTGTCTATTCAGGGGTGATTGTTTTTTCCTGAGCATCAAAAACGGGATCAGAATTTGTGCAACAGCTGTGATTTATTTTTGGTATAGCTTCCTAGGTAGCTAACCATGGTATATCAGCTCCTTTAGTTAGTGAAGAGATTACTGTGTTTGTGTGTGTTTAGGAAATCTGTATTGCTAGATCTGCTGTAAAGCTATCTAGAGCAGAACTGGGCCCCTCCCTCAGGATTTCCTCATCTTCCTCAGCTTTTTGTAATCTCTTGCGTTTTTCATTTAGGCCACTGTGATACAAATGGATCTGAGTGAGCAGTTTGTTACTAGCAAGAGTTCTTTTGCACATTAAAGATCTGATACTTGCTTTGTGAGATTGAGTGCTTAACGTTTAAATGTGTTAGAGGGATCTGTTATTTTTTTGTCTCTAAAGTAGTTGTCTTATGCATATTGCTCTCTCCTGAAGAAAAGTTTTGCACATACTAATTGGGACAGGAAAAGTTCTTACGTGTGTTTAAAATACATAGCTCATGATTTATGTAAGCACAGGTTACGGATTGGAAGGGCATACGTGAATGTAGGACGTAATTTTATCCACTGCATGTACTTGTCCTTTTTCAAGTACTTTCAGGTGGTTTATAAAACTCAAAGTATTGACTGATTTATGAATGAAGGTGTTCTGGTTTTAGCAGCTGGGAGAAAATAAAATCATATAACCATAGTCTCCTAAGTGTCTCTGTCCTCAATGTACTGGGAGAAATATTGTTCATTTATTTGTGTAGCAAAATAATTTTTGGAAATTCTATGCAAAATTAATGTTGTCTTGAGATGTGTCCTCTTCTAATTTAGGTCAGTTTCTTACTGTTCTAAATGTCTTGAGATGTAAACTTAGTGGAAAGATATGACATACAGTGGAATTTGGACAGCTTGCAAATCATAATTTGCTCTCCAGAAAAACCTTTAGCTACCTGTACTTTGAATAGTTACATGTATTTTATTACTGCATAATTAGTGCAGAATAAGGGGAGAGAGAGAGGACAAAGGTGTTTGGAGTAACCATCTGATGGGTTAAGATAAGACACCCTGGGGCACTGAAGTCATGGGGATTTCTGAAGAGAAGGGGTGTAATTCTCAGCTTTTGTTTGCACTGCCATAGGTTGCTAGAATTGGGTTCATGATCCTGTTTCCACTGCTGTTAACTTTGTTTTGACTTTCCAGGCTAACCTCTTTGTTCTGCTGTCTATCATCTGTGTTCTGCTGAACCTGGCTGGATTTATATTAGGATGTCAAGGCATTCAGTTTGTGTCCAGTGTACACAGATGCAATTTGGTGAGCAGACCCACTGATTTACACATATTTCTTCACAGCATGCCATGTCACCTTGCTGTGTTGGGATCACAAAATGTGCTAATGTAGAGGTGCAAGTAATGCAGCTACAGCATGGTGGGGAAAAAGGAAAACACTGTTTTAAGCCTTGATTCAATTCAGACCATGAACAGACTCACTGAAATCCACAACAATATTTTTATTGACTGTGTTCCTAAACACTTAGTTTTTTTTGAATTGGAGTCTTCATAAGCTGTTCAGCTCCTAAAGGTGACAACTCCAAAAGGATATCTTTGGAAAGGTTTTACTCTTTATTAGAAGAGCATACTTAGCCCAGAAGTGGTTTTCTTTGACTTCATTGAGAGCTGGTCTCTGTCATCAGGGTCAGTGCAAGGCTTTCTAGACAATTCTGTAGGAGGGAATGCAAAATATATCTTTAGAAAATCCCTCTTGCCAGTATTAATGATTTTAATATCATAGTAATTTAAGAACTAGCATAAAGGACTTTTATAGTAATGTGACAAAGATAAACTGCTGAAAAAATTCCTGACTGGTACTAGTGAGCTAACTACAAAACGGTCAGTCAGTTTAATCTCTGGGTGGGAATATTTTTCCTGGTTTTCCTCACCTGGTGAGGACAATTTTTGGTTTTACCTTACAGTAAAAATTGTGAGGAAGAAAAATTAGGTAGATCAAATTATACTAGCTTTTCAGAAAACTTTTACCTTACAAAGAAGCACAAGAGAGGAGAGAATGCAAAAAAAAATTTCAGATGAGTGGCATAAGCAGTAGAAGAATGTGTATTTGTGAACTAGAAACTGTGGAATAATTGAAATGGAAGGATAGAACCTCACTTGGTGGTAAATCTGATCATGTGTAGAAGCTTGAAGGACTTTAAGGGTTGATGGAAAGATCTTTGAATATTTATTTTCACTAATTTATTGCTTCAAGGAAGTTATTGTTTGTTCCTTAACATACCAGTGTGTGTATCACCGTGAGTGTCCAAGATTACTAGCACTTGGCAATCTAAATTCACCCAATATCAATGTAGTGAAGCAACACTGAGAACTGTTGATATTATTCCATGTGAGATGGTTAAATGTTTCAGGAATTTTGGAGCCCTCTGATTGGAAGTCTACAGTACAAGTGAAAGGTGTTCCTCGAACTATAAATTATTCTGTAGAATCCTTTATTTAGGTGGAAAGCCTTTGATGCTATGACTCTAGAGAACCTGACAGCTAAAATCTCTAGATAAAGAAAAATAGAATTTCTACTTGAAAACTAAGATAATATCAATTTGAAGGGTACAAAAAGTAGTGTTGTATAGATGTAACTATTACTGTTTTGACTAGGTTGAAATTATAGTTGTGGTTGTGAAATATATTCTTGAATGAAAGAAAGCATGTACGTTCCATATACATGTTAGTCAAAGAAAGAATTTCCAGGCTGCTATGTATTTGAAGAAGTATAGATACTGAAATTGCTTAGTAGTCGGTGTTGTTCTGACTATAACTAAGTTGTGTTTAAATGTCTTGAGCTTATCAGGAATGCTTCTTGTTTCTGCTGTAAAGAATTTCATTTCATGAAATTTACAGAAGAGACTGCACTGAAGCTGTACCAAATGAAGTCATGCACTGATGCTCATCTTCTTCTCAAGGTACCCTGCACACACTGCTTAATATGACTGCTTTGATAATGTTCACACGTGTGACAGTGCAGTGCTGAGGTGACTGCTGTGTTTGCTGTGTTAAAATATGTTATTTTCTGGTCTTCTGCACTGGGTTGGAGGCTTTTTATAGTTCTATAGTGGGGTATTTTTTTTCTCATCTCTGGGTTTTGACCAGTGCATTGCTGATCCAATACACAGTTATTGTCTTTTCTGTGTTTTCTGTGTTTTATGTAACCAACACTTCAGTTGAATTCAAACAAGATTGCATGGGTAAATACAGTGTAAATTTTAGCTAATGATTTGATGCCTTCACTGGTCTTTTTATCTTCTTGTTCTTTCTTAGCTTACAAACTACTAAAATACTACTTGCAAATGGCATCATCTTCAAATGCTTTAACAATTATCTTATATTCTGTGCAGATTTCCCACAGAAAAGCTAAGAGGAAGGTTATAATTCTTGGATGAATAGATAGACTATAAATCACATCTGAGAGGTATTAAACCCTTCTGTATCTCTCTATCAGGACACAGAATAGGGCAAAACAAGCTTTTGCACATTACTCTAATCTTGGAGATTGCCTATCCCTGAAGGCTTTGCTTTTAAGAAGTCATAGTCATGGTCACCCTTGTATTTTCTGTTTGGTTTTGTTTTCTTTTTTTTAATTATTATTATTTTGACATTTACAAACACCTTGATTTAATCTTTAATTTCCATGATCTTCATGTTCTTCAGAAAGTTCTCTTTGCTCTTTGTGTCCTGAATGCTCTCACCACCACAGTTTGCTTGGTAGCAGCTGCCCTGCATTACTTACAGATTTTTTCAACAAGAAGATCCTGCCATAGTAAGTGAGAGCAAGGTATTGCCTGCTATAAACTGTGGTACTAACAGTATTACTAGATTACACCATTCAGCATTTTTTTATATCTCAGAAGGTTTTTAACAGAAATTTTGTTTGATTAGGATGAATCTTAGATTGAAGACCAAGATCACGCTTCGGATCCTGATGATTTTGTCCCACCTATGCCGCCTCCCTCTTATTTTGCAACTTTTAATTCATGTACTCCACAAATGAATCACAGGTAAACATCTACACGCTCTTCCTTTCTTTTAGTGTCTTTGGAAACATTGCATAATCTTAATTGTTTTTGAGACCATTTTCTCTGTTACTAACTGAAAAATATTAGTGACCTTGGGCAGGGGAGGGAAAGTAGAAAACACCTGTTGAGTTAGGAGGCAGCATAAACACAGTGTGGGCAATGGGTATGATTTTGTGGTTTTTGCTTTAGATTCTATAGGAAGTCTTTTTGAGTAAGAGACATACTGCAATTTGACATGGCTGAAAACTTTTATGATGCAGTTAGAAGCAGGTTGGGGCAGTGACAGTCAGGTGCAAATTCTTAGCAAGGCTTGTGGAAAAGACCCCTAAATGGCAACCTGACCTCATGTAGACCTTTCTGCCAGAGTGATTCCCCTTCTCCCCCTTTGGCAGTTAGGGCTAACTGAAGGGTATGTTTTGATTGTACTACCAGTCCAGGTAAGCACTACCCTTATCTCTCTGCTCGGGTGTGAGCACTTGTCGCAGTGGGAGACGGGGACCAGTTTGATGCAAACAACGTCCAACTTTATTTTTGCAAAAGGTCGATATATATACTTATTAAGCTAAGGCTAAAACAAGCGTGTTCACTACTGATTGGATGATTACATTATTACATACATCACATTACAAGTTAATTGGATATTAGTGAAAGCTTTGCGCAGTTCTCAAGTCTTTACGGTATGACACTACAGTCCGATAGGCCTTATCAAGTCTCTTGTTAGCAACTTCTGCCTTTGCCAGTCAACTCCTTATTGGACGGTTTCAAGCTGCTCCAACTGCCCACAAAGTGTCCTTTCCATGACCTCGTACATGCTGCTCTCGCTGTGCTTTAATGGAGTCCAAGGCCTGCTTTTTCTGTGTTCCAGGGTTTGTGGTTGAAAGACTCCATTACTAGCTTCTCTGTGCTAGCACTATGGGATGCTGTAGCCTCAATTCCCCCTTCCATTTGTACCATAAAGACTCTTTTGACAGCACGATCGATCAGTCGTTGAAAACATTGCAAAACACAGGGTAATAATATTGACAAAAACAAAAATACAAGCAAAACATAACAAACGGTTTTCAATAAACTTTGAATCCATCCAGTCAACCCCCACCCAGAAAACAGCTTGTCAAACCAGTCCCAATTATCTTCTAATTGCAGGCATTTCACTCCTCGTTTCAGCTGCTGGATGGCTGCATGGATGGACTCTTTAATGTGTGAAGGAATGGTCGGCCATGCTCGATCTCCGCAAACTAAAAAGATTCCTGGGGGTAAGAGAAGGGGTAAGTTTGCTGACTTTGAGATGTTTGGAGAGATGTAATTGCACCAAGCAGATGCATTAGTAAAGATAGTATGTATGGGATTTACACTCCAAGCTCTAGACTGATTCTTTCCCGTGTAATTGAATTGCAAGCAGTAATCCATTTTTATAGAACCTAATAATTCTAATTCTTGAGGTTCCAAATCGGATGGAGGTAAGTATGCAACCCAACCATCCCAGTTGTCTACACAACCTGTGCCATTTGCTATCACCTTTTGATTCTGTGGTATCGGCCATTGATCAATGGGGACCCCCACTAAACATGTAGAGAAAGGGTTTTGAGGATTAGCTGTTGCAATGCAAATAGACTGTAGTCCCGATGTGTTAGCCAAAGTGATCCAAACATTTTCTTTTGGTAGTGTAAATGCCATACCTTCCTGGAAACAAGTGATAATGAAAGGGAAGATCATGCTTCTGACGGCGAGTTCTTGTAGGGGCGTATGTTTCTTGCGGGGTACCATCTGGGTCCTGAGTCTGTAGAGATACAAGCGTATCCCCTTCCCCATGTAATTAGTTCGCACGGACCTTTATTGAGTCCTGTTTCTAGATCCCAAACCAGAACTAAGGGTCGTTCCTGAAACTGAAAAAGGTTATTTTTAACAAAATGTTTAGCAATTGGAAGTATGTCCGCAGATGTACAATTGAGAAAGTTTAGAGTATACAGAGCTTTGAGTACTCTTTCTTCCGGTATTGTTAAGACTCCAGTTCCCCCTTTTTGTTTAAGTAGGAGAGATTTAAGTGTTTGATGAGCCCTTTCTACTATTGCTTGGCCAGTAGGGGAGTATGGGATTCCTGTAACATGTTTTATTCCCCACTCGGCAAAAAAGGTTTGCAGTGAACGAGAAAGATATGCAGGACCATTATCCGGTTTTACTTGTTTTGGAACACCAAGAGAAGCAAAAACTCGTAAAAAATGTCGTTTAACATCTTTAGCCGTTTCCCCAGTATGGCAAGAGGCATAAATAGCGCCTGAAAAGGTATCTATGGAAACATGTAAATATTTCTGGCGTCCAAATTCAGGAAAGTGTGTTACATCGGTCTGCCAGATTTCCAAACTGTTAAGGCCATGGGGTACAGTGCCATGTGCATTAGAGACAATAGTATGATGCTGACAATCTGGGCAAGAAGAAACAATATCAGCGGCCTGTTGGTTAGATAAATTAAACTCTTTGCGAAGTCCCCTTGCATTAGTATGGAAGAAGGAATGGTGTAGCCGAGCTTGTGCAAAATTGTTAGGTAAAACAGTAACAGGTAATGTGAGTTTATCTGCTCTCTGATTTCCTTCTGCCAAAAAACGTGGAAGAGAAGTATGCGATCGAATATGTAACACAAAATAGGAATGTATACGAACATTGAGTAAAGAGATTAATTGCAGCAACAGAGAATATAAAAGGGAGTGAGAAAGTTGTTTCAGAGCAGACTGTTCTGCTCGTTGAACAATTCCTGCCACATATGCTGAATCTGTAATCAGATTAAATGAAACATCTGAAAATAATTGAAAGGCTCGGACTGCCGCCGCAAGTTCTACTATTTGGGAGGATCCAGGGTGATATGTGATATCAGAGTTCCAGGTTCCTCCTGAATCCTGCCAAGTAACGACGGCTTTATGGGATGCAGAAGATCCATCTGTAAAAACAGTGAGTGCTTATAAAGGAGTTGAAGAAAGTCGTGGAATCTCGACAAGTGGCAGAAAAGCATGCAGAAGTTTTGAAGGCGGATAATGATTAGAAAATTGTCCTGTAAAATTCAAGATAGCCACCTGGAAAGAAAAACTGTGTTGAACAACAAAGTCAAGATAGGTCTCAGTAAATGGTATAAAAATAAAGGAAAAATCTCTACTAGCAATAGTAAAAATTCTGTGTCTCACTCTCATTATTATATCAGAAATCATTTCAATCTGTTGAGAGATATTTTTTGAAGCTTGGAAAGGCAAGAAAACCCATTCTAACATTAACAATGGTTCTGATAACGCTGTGTCCCATTGAAAAATGAGGCCTGAAAATTTGATATCATCTCGAATGATAGCGAGATTGAGGGGTAAGTCTGGCTCCCATCTCATTGCTTGTCTTTGCATAATAGCCTGGCCGACTTTGTCCAAGGCTTCTTTTGCTTCAGAAGTCAGGGATCGGGGAGCTGTAAGATCCGTATCCCCTCTTAACATGTTAAATAACGGAGATAGATCCGAATTAGAGATTCCTAATAAAGGACGTAACCAGTTTATAGTGCCCAATAATTTCTGTACGTCATGGAGAGTAGTGATGGATGCATCAATCGCCAAATTTTGTGGAGAGATTTTTTTGTCTGGATATTTTCCAGCCTAAATATTTCCATGGATCCTGTCGTTGTATCTTTTCGGGTGATATTTTTAGTCCAGCTGCACTTAGTGCAGTAGTCATTTCTTTAAATGTGCTTTCTAACTCTGGCTCCTTTTCTGTTGCAAGCAAAATGTCGTCCATATAATGATAGATCAGGGCCCTTGGGAACTTGCCTCGGACCGGAGCCAAAACCTGGGCTACATACCACTGACAGATAGTAGGACTATTTTTCATACCTTGTGGCAATACAGTCCAATGATACCTAAGCAAAGGTTCTCCCATATTAACAGAGGGTATAGAGAAGGCAAATTTAGGTGCATCATCAGGATGTAATGGAATATCAAAAAAGCAATCTTTAAGATCAATAATTATCATTGACCATTCCCTAGGTATCATTGTTGGTGAAGGCAAGCCTGGCTGTAATGCTCCCATAGGTTCCATTACAGCATTGACTCGTCTGAGAACATGTAACAACCGCCAATTCCCATTTTTCTTTCTTATTACAAAAACAGGGGTATTCCATGGACTAAATGTGGGGACTAAATGTCCCTTTTGTAATTGTTCCTGTACAAGTTGTCTGAGTGCACAGATTTTTTCCATTGGTAACGGCCACTGATTAACCCATACTGGATTCTCCGTTTTCCATTTTAATTTTGGGACTCTGCGTCTATCATCAGTGGCCATAATCAAAAAGGCTTTTCAAGTCGCAAACCCCATTGTGACAGCACGTCTCATCCCCATAAATTCAAAGGGATTTGACAAATAAAAGGTTTGACGGTTGCTGCATGCCCCTGAGGCCCTATTATTTGAACATGCTGTTGGCTCTGGAAACTTGTTCCAGTGCCCCCCACTCCTGCAAGTGACGACGCAGTCTGTGTAAGAGGCCAGCTAGGTGGCCATTTAGATTTAGATAAAACAGTAACATCAGCCCCAGTGTCAATAATTCCAGAAATGGTGATTCAATCAGACCCACTATAAACATTGCACGTAATTAAAGGTCTATCATTTCCAATATAATGAGTCCATAGAATTTGTGTAGGTCCTGTAGAGCCAAATGTTCCTTGTCTTTTTAATTGAGAGGAAGTAATTTGATCCACCTCTCCTTGTATTAATAGAAGTTGTGTAATACGACTATTCTTCGGGACGATACAAGGTGGCGTCGGAGTCCAGGCCATGATAACAATGTCTATCGCATCAGAGTCAATGACTCCCGGGAGGATAAAAAGACCAGACAGGGTCGTTGACGATCTTCCTATTATAAGCCCTACAGGTCCTCTAGGTAATGGCCCTTTTGCTGTTGTTGGTATAAGGTGAACTGAGGGGTCTATCAATGTAACATCATTGGCTGTTGAGAGATCCAAGCCTGCGCTCCCGGTTGTTGCCCGGTATAAGACATTGGTGTCGGAGTAGCCGGCATCGGTTGTGGAGGTCGTGATGGTTGTTGCGTTGGTGTCGGGAAAGGGCTGGATGTCGGCAAGTAATTTGTTGTCGGAGTGCGGCGCCGCCCCGCGCTCTGTCTCCCGTTTCCCTGTATTGTAGATTGGCGGGCTGGCAAAGGGTTACCATCTAGATCCCACCGGGAACGACATTGATTAACATAATGTCGACCTTTGCGACATCTTGGGCAGACAGGAACAGAAAGTCTACTTCTACAGTTTTTTTGCGAATGCCCAGTCCTGCCACACCCGTAACATGTAGAGGTTATTCCTGGGGGTCAAATTGGTGCCTGTTTATTTATGCTCGGCAGTTCCAAACCGGTTACATGCCACTGCCAATTGAAGAAACTGTCCGGTTCCCATAAGATGATCGATAGTAACAGCCCGTAATGCTGGATTCTCTCCCGCAGCATATCGCTGTGCTAATCTTTCTGCCCCCCTTTTCCAGTTTGATTCCCATAAAAGTTGCTGTGAAGGATTAAGTAGTAATGAGGCCAGCGATTTCAAATCGTATGGAGTAAACGTATGGCTTTCACATATAGAAGTGAAAAGTCCCTGAAAATAATGCGATCCTAAACCATGATCGGCAGCCGTCCTACGGAGTTCTTTAACAATAGAAAAACCTAAGGCAGTCCATTGTGGGTCCCCCCTGCCTGGATACAAGACAGGAGCGACTACATGGCGTTTGCTTTTGCGGGATTCATTAGCCGAGGGTCTCAGAGGAATATAAATCTTGCATGCTATTTCCATTTCTCCTGCCCTTTCCGCGTCAGATTTAATAGCCGCCCAAACATTTCTCGGGTCATTATCACAGTCGTCAGGGTAAAGATTAGGTTCTTCTGATGGATTAATTGGACCAGGGTCAAAAGGATCAGGCTCAGAGGGGTACGATGCGGCTAACACCGTTGGCTCGGGAAGTGCGGACAGGCGCGGAGAGGGTTTATCTGTTTTTGTTGTAGGAGAGGAGTCTTTTGCCTTAATTCTCTCGAAAACTATGCGCCACGGTGGTAGTAGTTTCGCAACATCTAAGTCGCCTTTCGTGCTAATATCCCACAATTTAATTCCTACACGGTCCCAAAAGTCTGTTTCAAAAATTATCAAGGCATTAACATCAGGGAAATTTTCCTTAGTCCATCTTAAAAGAGCTTTCAGGTCATGGCCAGAGACGGATTTGCCATCTCTATTAAGGAGGCTCTTTAAAGTATTATATACGTCTCGTTCCTCACTAGAGTTAACAGAACCCATAGTAGGATAGTTTCTCCAAGCTCACCTACCAATCGCGAGGAGGTGTGTGAGGGGCGCGCTCCCTCAGGGCCGGCTTCTCTTTCAGCTGCCGATTCTTTAATACAGTCCTTGGAGACCTGCGACCGGAATCTTCATTAGCCGAATCACGTCGGGATCACCATTTGTCGCAGTGGGAGACGAGGACCAGTTTGATGCAAACAACGTCCAACTTTATTTTTGCAAAAGGTCGATATATATACTTATTAAGCTAAGGCTAAAACAAGCGTGTTCACTACTGATTGGATGATTACATTATTACATACATCACATTACAAGTTAATTGGATATTAGTGAAAGCTTTGCGCAGTTCTCAAGTCTTTACGGTATGACACTACAGTCCGATAGGCCTTATCAAGTCTCTTGTTAGCAACTTCTGCCTTTGCCAGTCAGCTCCTTATCGGACGGTTTCAAGCTGCTCCAACTGCCCACAAAGTGTCCTTTCCATGACCTCGTACATGCTGCTCTCGCTGTGCTTTAATGGAGTCCAAGGCCTGCTTTTTCTGTGTTCCAGGGTTTGTGGTTGAAAGACTCCATTACTAGCTTCTCTGTGCTAGCACTATGGGATGCTGTAGCCTCAAGCAGTCATACAGGGTTCACACCTGGTGGTGTTGATGGGCTTCTCTGCAGTGGCAGCTGTGGAGTGGAGTGGGGAGTGAAAGTGAGTGTGGGAGGTTTACTTCATGTATGAGAGAAAAGAGGAGGATAGTCACAAGTCACTGTAATCTCTCTATACACTCCCTCATTTTTTTTTTAATTCACTACAAAGATGAGGGAAGAAGGATTTGGAGTAGGATAAAATAATAGCTGTATCATTTTTCTTATGAGTAAGAGAAAACATCAGGAAAATGTTTATGTTGCAGAAGGCTGCTGCCTTTGGTATAGTTAGTCTTAAACATTAAAATGTCAATTGGGGAGGTGGGGTTGTGTTGTTTTGAAGAATAGAGCTAAAAATCGTGTTGCTTGTGCATTAAGCATCAGCTCAGTTCTTTTCCTGTACTGGGACTTAATAATATCTATTGCTTTCCATTCAGTGGTGACCTGTAAGTTTTGTTACCGTTCATTCAGTAGGTGGTTATATACTCCATGCTAATTTGCAGGTTAGCTGTGTTTGTTAGTTTATGGCTCAGGTGGGGCTGCACTATTCTGCTGTGGACACAATGTTTTTATCATGATGCTTAATCAGACTGTATCACTGAGCTGTGGTTTAAAACTCCTGATGTTTTGCAGTGTGCAGGACTGCTTAGTTTATTTCACTGTTTCATCAGGAATAGCATGCATGACTTTCAAGATTATGTGGTCCTTGTAGAGGTAATTACAGGTTATGGGATTACCTAGAAAATGGTAACATGGCACATAATGGATTTTAGAATGAAAAAATTAATCTAACACATCAAAGACAGGGGTTGAATTCCAAACATTACTAAAAACCTCCTATATAAATTTTGGATCAAGGTAGTGATGATAACAGAATGATGTGCATAACGATCTTTGGCAGATAAGGTATTTACAGAAATATGCTTGTCACAGTTCCCTTGCTTTAAAATGGGTCTGTCATTCTTTGTCTGGCATGTCATTCCAGATGGTTATCTCCTTCCCAGCTGCAGTATTTCTTTGTCTATTTTCAGCACAGTATGAGCTAGTGAACAATATTTAAGGCTTCTGCAGTCTGTTATTGGGTAGCTACATTGCCTGTGACTGCATTAAAACTTCTTGGTAATAAGATTTAAGTGGTGGTGACATCTTTCTGAAGTCGGGCTACTTTTTTCAAGGTGCTCGGGGTAGTTATGCAACAGTGCAGTATTTGAAGCAATAGACAGACTCACTTTCTGTTCCTGGCAGATGAGGAAATATGACTCAGCCCAGGATGGATCCATGGTGTCTAGCAGAGCAGCTGACATAGGACCTGGCCTTATCTCAGTCAGCCTTCTCACACTTCCCTCCTCTGTACCCTGAATGCCCTGCTGTGTCTGTGACCTGGCTTTTTGTGCTGAGTTCCCACAGATTCCACATCTAAAACCTTTGTTAGAAAGGGGGGTGACAGGAACTGCATTCAAGGTGGTGAGCCACCATCTGCAAGCCACACCTGGGGTGACTCCAAACAAGATGCATCCCTTTGAGAAGGAAAATGTTGTGGCAATCGAAATATATGCAAAGGACATGTTTGGAACTGGTAGCCATTCTCCTTTACCCTTTAAATTGCAGAGCCAATTAATTGGTTTGTTCGTTTGTCTGATTTAGTGGTGGACAAAACAAACTAGCATTGCAAATGTCTAATCAACTCCTACCTACTTCATGAATAAGGAAATAACAATTAAGTTATTTTTCAGGATTGGCACAACACTAACAGTTGCAGCTGAGTTCCCACCTGAAGAATAAAATAGGAAGTGTGTAAGGCCTCTAAATTTAAGGGAAGAGTCAATCTATGTGGGGTAGCAAACCAAGTGCCTAGTGTCTAGAAATCTACCCTAGTCCAGTTGAAGGTACCATCTGAAGATTAGAGGCATTTGCTGAAATGCAGATCTGTTTATCCAAGTCGTGCGTTCTCAAATTCAGTGTGTCTCAAATTGGACCCATATGCTGCTGATGGTTGTTTCTTAGCCTCAACCACTGAATGTGTTCTTGCTTTGAAATACTAAAGTTTCCAGGAGGCCAAAGTCCTCATGCTGCTGTTCAGCTGAGGTATGAATGCAGAAGTTGTGTGGAAGGTGGCCAAGGATGCACCCTCTGCCTTCAGTGTCCTGCTTACCAGCAGCAGTACAGAAACTCCCCATGGTCTGGAGAAGTCTCTTGGCGGTGGGGTTCCCTGACAAAGCTTTGACTCCTATTCCCTACCTTCCTGTATCATCATTTCAAAAAGCTGCTGGCTTTTTGGCTAATGTAATAATTCACCTTGCTTACATAAAAAGAGAGTGGAAATAAAGAACAGATTAACAAACATGCACATCCTGAAAATTACTTTTATGTTAAAGTACGTAAGGCAATGTTTTTCTAGTTACCTGTTCTGTAATAAGTTGTGACATGATATAGTTCTTGGATGCAACATTTATTTTCAAGATGTGAACTGAGCTGGGTAGGCTGGATCAGGCACATTTAAAAACGAAACTAAGGTTCAAGAGGTATATAATTTTGTGGCCTACATTGAATGTAAGTTCAGCACAAACATACTGGAAAAATGTGAAGAAGTAGTGTCAGTGGACCATCAGTCTCATTGTACTCCAGAATTAATCTGAAGCTTTTAGGGGCAGACAGGGTGAAAGTAAAAACTATTTTAACATATTATATTTCCCTGATTTTTAAGATTAAAAAAACAATGACCATTATCAATATATTCTTTTCCTCAAATTTCTCCATGCATTACCTCCATTACCTTGACAGGAGCCGTTCACAAAAGTGTCCCCCAGTTCTCCTCCTGGAAGCTTTATTCTTTTCCTCTGTAAGCAGCCTTCTGTGGGCATTTCCATTCACTCTGCCCTATCGTCTTAATCTATAAGAAAATATGTTCCCTCCACCCAGTGTCCCAAGAAGCCCTAAACTCTGGGAGGAAGGACTTGCTCTTGTATAACATTTCTTTGTAGAGATATCATGTCTGCTAGTGATAGCTGTAAGTCTGACATGGGTCCAGAGAGCAAAATGTATGAACTTCTGTGTATTGCTTGAGACTTATACTCAATGCCAAACTGGCAATTTAAAAGGTAATAAAAGCAGAGGAAAATTGGGATCCTTTGGGTCAAGGATGTCTGACAATTGTGTGGGGAAGGTCCTCTCAGCAGCTCTGTTGTCAGTTTGCTCTAGTGTTAATGAGATAATGTAAACATATGTTCTCAAAATCGCCATTTGCCACTGTTACTATTTATTCTCTCTCACAGCTATCTCCTAAGAGAAAGATGATTCAGCAAAAGGTCTGTGGGATTTCTGCTGTATTAAGGTTTCAGAGAGCTCTTTGAAAACTGAGAAGTAAGGTTAAGCATTTGCTTCATATGAGCCTTTGTGAACTGATCAACTATTAATATTCTTAGCCAAGCATGATCACAAAAATAGCCTTTAGTTTGAGTTTACCTTTTCCTGTGCAGCTGTATTTGAATATAAAACATGAGATTTAGAAGTATGTTGAATTTCAGTTACAATTAAGAATTAAAAATCAGAGCTAGGCTATCATGTTTTGAATGACCACCTGTATTTGAATCTCTTAAAACAAAACTGAATCTCTGAAGTAAAACTGAAATGGATTCCTAGGCAAAGAACTGCTCAAAGACATTTTGAAGCTCTGTTAACACACTGGAGAGGTACCTCCTAAGGAACAGTTTCCTGCCATCTTCTGGGAGAATCTCTTGCGGATCTTGGTGAGTTCATTAGGTGTCACTGAGATCCCAAAGTCTGAGCTGGCATGGGAAAGCCAGTGGAGTTCGGTAGTAGACAATGTTTTTCTGCAGCTGGAAAGCCATACCAACGGATTTGCTTAGTGGTGTTTGTTGCAGGATTCTTGGCTCTGATGTAATTCCACTGCTCCATATTTACCGAGCGCAAATCAAAGGCATTGAAGTGTTCTGCCCTCTGGACCCACCTCCTCCTTATGAAGCTGTGCAGAGCCAGAACAGTTCTGAGCAGGTATGGCCAACAGGACTTTAGAATGTAACTTATTTTTTTCCATTACAAATGTAAGGTTGCGCTGAGGCATGGTAAACACAAGTCAGGTGTCTTTTTGTTTCAGAAAAGCAGAAGTATGTTTGATTGGAAACGTAGCTTGCTGTATATTTCACTGAAGATGTTAATTAATAACTTATTTTTAGAGTCGAAAGTTTTTCCCAGTTGAAAAGCTCTGTCTGAGTATGGGAGAAAAAGCAAAATACACTGTGGAGCACGCCTGTTGCTGGTTATTCTAGAGAACCCCCTTACTGCCTCTTTGCTTTACTTCCCTTCTGCACCTGTACTCCTCCTATGTGGCACTAGGTCAGGGGTTTGCCTTGTTCACTGTTCCCTTCATTGGTGTTTTCAGGACATGAGTGCCTTTTCCCGGAAAATATACAGCAGGATAAAATTGGTTGAACTTGTTGATGAACGTTAATTTTAGACATTCAATAGTCTTGGTTTTGCAATGGAATTAAACACATCTCACATAGTCACTATGCAGTTAAGCAAAAATGTTTACTTTCTAAGGTAGATGTTGCAGTTCTTAGAAAGTACCTGGCAAAAAAGGGGGCTTGTGATTTTTCAATTTTTCTATTTTATTCCAGGAAGATACACTACAAAATGTCATGGAAGTTGTTGCTTCCAGGGAAGTGAGTGACAAAAAGGCCTCTCAAGGTAGAAAGTACATTTAATTTTTTTTTTCTAGACAGTTTGACCCAACCCAGATGACTTAATGTAGCAGCAACATTGTTATTTCTTTGAAAGACAGCCATCATATTGCAAGCCAGAGATACAGAATTGTTTATTTTGGGCAGTAGGAACAGAAATTAATGTTTAAAAGACAGAAAAAGTTGCTTACTCTCTAGATACAAAAAGAAAGATGTATCTTCTTCTTAGGAATCTACAAATTAGTTGTTGACTCTGTCCATATGTTGTAAGAAATTATGTCAGCTCCAGTGCTTCCATTTATTTTGTATACATGATGGTGCCTATTGACATTTTGTTGCTGATGAAAATGGGAAAAGGATAAAATAATGCTGTACTGTGAGTTAAATTTGGGAATTGTTTTATTATTCAGCCTGCAGTGGCAGAAACTATTTAGTAATTCTTCATACTGATACAGGACATAGCTAGACTATGTGTGGCGGCCATACCAAGCTTTGCTTAGCATTCTTTTAGAAAATCATGGAAATCTTTAAGTAGGTTTCAGCCTAATCTTCGTTGTGGTGTGCACTTACAGTTAAACATTATTGGCTTCCAGATGAGTCACAGGCAGCTTTTCCAGTACAGGCTTGGTGAAAATCTGTTCTACTTTTCAGTTGAATTTGCCATTGTGGGGCAGATTGTCTTTTGTGCAACAGAGGGCTATGTGCCAGTCTGCACAGTGTTCATGCCACAACAATGTAGAGATACTTGTGGGGGTTGGGGGGAAGCCCCAAATCTTTCATAGAATCATCTGGTTGGAAAAGACCTCTGAGATCATCAAGTCCAACTGTACCTGTCCTCTTACTAAACCATGTCCCTAAGAAACTCATCTACCCACCTTTTAAACACCTCCAGGGATGGTGACCCAGCCACCTCCCTGGACAGCCGGTTCCAAAGCCTGACCACCCTTTCAGTGAAGAAATTTTCCCTAATGTCTAATCTGATCCTCCCCTGGCACAACTTACAGCCATTTCCTATCATCCTATCAACTGTCACTTGAGAGAAGAGACCAGCATCTGCTTTGCCACAGCCTCCTTTCAGGCAGCCGTAGACAGTGATGAGGTCTCCCCTCAGCCTCCTCTTCTCCAAGCTAAACAACCCCAGTTCCCTCAGCCACTCCTCGTAGGACTTGTTCTCCAGCCCCTTCACCAGCCTCACTGCCCTTCTCTGCACACAATCCAGCACCTCAGAGTCCTTCTTGTACTGAGGGGCCCAGAACTGAACACAGTACTTGAGGTGTGGCCTCACCATTTCATTTGTCTGTGGCTTCTCTTCTGCCAACCTACTTCTCAAGCTATAGGAAAACTTCGGTGTGAAGTGTATCGGTTGAAATTGTTCCTACTAAGTGGTGGCAGTAAAAAAAAATTTACATAAACCCATACTTTAACCAAATAACAAGTCTTTCAAGTTCCCTTACACTCTGGCAGTCTGCCTCAAAACTCTGAAAACAGGCACTTGGATGCTTCTCATCAGTTGTGACAACCAGAAAGAAATTCAGAGGAGTTGTAGCAAAAAGTTTAACTCTCAAGGGCTTCTTGATAAAACTGCTGTTGCCTTCTCTGGGCACTCAAAGCGCAAATGAAAATAGGATATCAAACACAAGGCTGCATAGTGACTGCTTAAAGGTATGAGGATGGAAAACAGGAAAAGAATACTGTAGAAAAGGTAACTGTTGTAAAGGAGAGTCAGGAAACTTTTTTTTTTAAAAAAGAAGCTAGGATGAGGCATTGTTTGAAGTATAGTTTGTGTTTAAAAACTTCCTTTCCAAGTAAACAGACCTGAACACGTGTGATACCCTCATCATCATCTTTTTAAGTGGTTTATGTCTCTTTTTTTTTTTCCATCCCCTCTTTCTTTTTCCTCTCTGCCAACTGTAGTCTTCTGCTGATGGCTGGGAATGCTTGGCAGCTGTTCTGTGTCATAACAGTTTACGTATATACATTTCCAGTACACAGCAGCTTAAGCCATTTATCTCTGACATCTGAAACATTAATATTATGAAGAATGATCATAAGCTCATGACAGTGGCTCAGTAATTAAAAAAATGCAACTTCTCCACAGTAGCAGCAGTGCTGTGCCCCAAGGACTGACTGCTAATACAACTCCACTGGTGTTCAAAAGTTTATATTGGTGATAGATTCTTTAATCCTGTCTGATTCTTGGTCTGCCACGCTTTGTTGCTGGGTCCTACCTCCTGACTTTCCAGGCTAGTATCTACTTTATCTAGGTTGTGTCACTGTGTCTTCTTTTTGGATATTCTAGATTGCATTTGTGTAGGAGACAAGGTGCTAAGCTCAATGAGTACATGTCATCCAATTCTTAATTTTCTTGGATGTTCCAGTCACTGGCACACTTCTGTTAGAGTAGCAGCACAAACATTTGCCATGTTCTGAATAAAAGACTGTTTACATTAATTTGTGGTTTTGCTCTTGAATGAGCAACAACACTTTTTTTTCTGTAATGTGCCAGGTTCCATGAGATGGAGGAACAGAACCCAGCTTAGTGAGAAATACATAGCTTCATTCTGTTCTGTTCAGTAAAAGGCAGTTGTGGGAATCACAGCATATAATTTCACTCTAAGGAAAAGAGGGAATGCTGATTAATTGGAACAATGAAACCTATCGCATATCATTCAGGAAAATCTTTACTTTAATCAAGAACCTCATGAAACAGGATTTTAAATTCCCTTATAGGGACTGGTGACTGATTTACAAGCTACCTAATTGCAAAGTGACTGACCTCGGTGATGATATAGCGTCCTGCTTGTATGCAGGAGGATTTCAGGTTCTGTGAGATTAAGTTTTCTCTCCCAGAAAGCTGTAGCTCCCTTCTTTCTGATCAGGTAGTTTAAGGTGAGGTTTATACTAGGCAAAGCTGTATTTTGTCATAAGGCTGAACAGGTTTCTGCAAATGTTTAAGCAGGCTTTAGACCAGCATTACTAGTGAATGTGAGTCTATGCACACATACGTGCACCTCTAGGGTTTTGTGTCCAATCATTACAGATTTGTGGGGGAGGGCACAAAAAAGGCCAGTAAAGATATCTAATAATGGCTTCTACAGATCTGCTTTATTCTAACTACTTTTCCTTCACCTTTACTATTCATGATTACTCGGGTGGAGAAATTCCTGAGTCTTCCAGCAGAGTGAGTCTTTCACCTTCAAATGCAAACCTGGTGTCTGCAGGAGTGCACAGCAGAGCCTTCAGTCCCTTGAGGGAACGGTCGAAAAGTGACCCTGTGCTGCCCTGCCCGGCGCTTCAAGGTGACTTGTTTTTTCTCTATTAGCACTAATGTAATGTGTCCTTAAAAGAATATCTGTCAATGGGTTTCACATCCAGGAACAGGGTCTGTAGTATGCATTGCTAATTTGGGGAGGAGAGAGGGATGGTGGAAGATGAGGAGGAAGGAGGATTTTTCAGTGTATTTGTACACTGACATCTGAAAGCTTGCAAGACTAGTTGTCAGTGTGAGCAATTTAAAGCAAAATTAGCTCGGATACTTGGTATTAGCTTAGAAATTTTCTGCCCTTTTCTTGCTTCTCATAGCATCAAAACCCCCAAAACTGAACACAGAAAACTCAAGGTGGAGAGCTGATTAAATCTGTCACAGCTACTTTGGCATCAGTGATACAATTCAGTTGTTGTGGGAAAACTGCTGGTGTGACTGAAGAGTCCTTGATTCTGTTGGCAGTCTTAAAAATCCGCTAGTCAAGAGTCCTGTGGTTTCTATCAGAGGATATTGGAATCCCCATAGTAGCTGCTAACAGATATTAGCACTCACATAATGCAAGTGAAGAGGGGGCGTGTTAGTATCAACCATTCATTTTGAATATTGGGAGCATGCCTATCTGGATTATACTTCCTGTTTTGTGGAATGGTTTTTATGTCTTTGCTACATCGTTTGTTTTCTCTTTTCCCCCATCAACTTCCACCTCAGCACCCTACAGAATCTGCTGCTGAAGCAGCAGTTAGATGACACAGAGCCTATTCACAGATGTGAAAGCAAAGCAGAGCGTTTCTGCTGTAGAGAGACTGTCAGTCAAACATTTGGGCACTTTAGGCTGGGTGTTACTGAGGTTGGGTCCATTCAGCGCTGGACTTGGGAGTTAAACACACAACTGCTGCAGAAAGGAGACTCAGCTGTAACAGAACAACAAAAGTTGCTTCAAGTTGGTACTCTTCTTGCTGGAAAGATTTTCATCTGCTCCTGGTGTTGTATTTGGAGTAAAGCCAACGTTAAAGTGCTTCTTGAACAACCTGTAGGTGATCTTTTTTTTTTTTAAACAAAAATTAATGACCATTATTTGGACCAAAGGGAGTATATTTTTATTTGAACCACTGGGAATGGAATTGATTCCCTGCTGCCCCTTGCAAAGTAATTTTATTTCTTTTTTTTTTATTAAATTTTCTCATTGTCCTATTACTAGCTTCCAGCTTGACAATTATTTTGTAACTAGTCCTCTTGACTGGTAATAACTAAAAGTTATAAAGAGTTTAGGAGAGATCATAAAAGCCTTCAGGCTTTGCAAAACCTGCTTGTATAACTGTATGTTAACATTAACACTCAGTGGTCACTTCAGGTCTGTTCTGAAATTGAGCAAAAGAGAAAGGAAACAATGTACAGAAAAACAGCAAATAGGGTCTGGAGGGACATTTCCAGGAAAGGTTTGACATGTGATTTGCCTTCAGCCATAGCTATGTATGACTCTGTTTTACAGGCATTTTATCTAGTGTAAATCCAATACAGAGTGAGCCTTGTGTGCTGCTCTGAGTATGCCAGACTTAAGTTTTATGTGGCTAAACTGTGCAGTGCATCATCATTGATTCAGAATTGAAATCTTGGGGGTACTTGTTAAACAACAGTACTGTGAACCAAGTGTATTGTTTGTTTTGTTTGATCTTTACCTTCATGGGTTGTGCTCAGCTGTGAAGCTGCAACGCAGACTGAAGTAAAACCACAACTCTGTGCTGTCACCTTGCAGAAGAGTGTGCGAGCAAGAGCTTTGCGGAGAAGACCCCAATCTTTGATAGACTACAGACACTAAACAGCTTGTGGCATGGATCCTAGAATAGTCCCACTGTGCCATAAACCCTGACATACACTAATTGGTGGAAAATATCAAGTCAGGTTTAAAATCAGATGAGAAACACATGGCAGAAGCTTTCACCAGTGCTGCCAAACTTCTCATGCCCCTTTCCATTTGCAAGTGCAGTTTCATTTGCCATCCAGGCAGCTTTCAGAACAATTGAAAAAGCCTCCCTTCATCAACAATACTCTCTCAAACCACAGATGCTTTCACCATAACTCCTGTAACTCTCATCCAATAGAAAAAACACCAGTTAGGGCAATGGAAATTTATTAGGGGGCAAGATACTGCCCTCTTAGTCCCAAACCTTTTCATTTTTAAACAGGGGGGCACAAAACTCAGTGCAATCTGTGATAGTCTATCTTCCCACTGCAGCCAGGGTACATTTCCTGAATTTTCATGATCTTGCTTGAAGATACCTTTCTGGAGAGTGACCTGCATACACACCTCATTCAGTGCAGAAAATCACAGAAGCCATAGAAGATGCTATATAGGATGGAACTGGAAGAAAGGCAGTGTACATGCAGGCTGCAACAGGTAAAGATGGTAGGAAGAGGCATCAGTGCATAAGGTAGTGATAAGTGGATGCGTATCATAAGGAAAAGCACGAAAGATGGACAAACTGGAAAAAAATTGTACATGGCTTCAGTTTATTTTTCTGAAAGTAATTTGTATCTCGTCCCCCTCTTTACTGTACCCTTTTACACATATGTATACAGACTATCAATCAGAAATGACAGGGTGGTAGGGGCACAGTGCACAAGCTTGTTAGCCAATTGCTTAGGATTCCGAGAGACATTTTTCTGCCATCTTAATTTGCTCATCAGTAAAGTCATCCAGCGGGGAAATATTCTGCACAGAATTGCTGCTGTGAAAGCATGAGCCTGGCCAAGCTGCAATAGAAACATTTAAAATAGACACTAGGTTTCAAGGGAGGGGAGACTTCCAGGATAGCAGTCATGGCAGGTGGCAGAGAAAAATGAGGCATCCAAAACCATTGTACTGCAGAAAGAAAAAAAATGTCCCTTCTGGAGTGTTTTACAGAAACAGAAGTAGTCAGGAATGACATTTACAGCAACAATCAACCTTTAAGAATGAAGCACTGTCCTTTCCCATATGTGCTGCTGTTACTTACTTTGCACTAGGCCTGTGAAGTATCTCTCTTAATTGACATACTGTTAAAATTTTTTTGTTTCCTAAGAATTGCTGCTGGCCTCCCTCAAAAAGAAGTTGTTGTGCAGGTTCATAGATAATAATTCTTTTGTACATAAATTTGTTTGCTAAGTGTGTATATACAACTTATTCCTGTACACCAAGCACACTGATACTAAGATTTTCTCTAATGAGCTATGGTTATTAAATACAGTTTATGACCTATGGATGTGCCAATGAAATCACTGTTCAATGGTTGTCATGTTGTTTAAAAGCCAGGAGAAAAAAAATCTACCATGACGTTCATTTAGAATCTGGGCATTTTATGTGCCACCTTATCTGAAGTTACAAACCAGAAACATTTTTCTTGGCTCTGAAGTTTGGTGACCTGTGCAGCTATGGGGTATGATTGTACACCATTCTTGTGGAAGCAGCTGTCAAAAGCAGTACTGAAGAACCTTGCAAATTATCAATAGTATTTTAGTTTAAAAGCTCCAGTCATAAAATTCAGACTTTCAGATATAAAGCAGACTGTCAGTAAAAAAATGGTGTTCAGAGTTCTAAAACTCTCCTTTATAAAGTAAGATTGTTAATTTGCCAATTGTAATTAAAATACAAACTGTCTGAAAGGAGTGCTCTATTAGCTCGGTGACCTTCTCACTTATGGCAGGACATTATTCTTGCCTTACTGTGTACGTGGTTTGCACCAGGAAATGCCAGTTTGTTACCATCCCAGAAAGAAAGGCACTCATTTAAATGCTATTAAATTAGAGCTAATGCTATAAAGAAAGATGATAATACAGCTACATTTATATCCCTTATATCCCTTTATATCCCTTTTATATCACTTATATTGGCTGCTGGGAAGCCCAAGCCACCCCATTTTGGTTATTTGAGCTATTACAAGATTTTTCATGGAAGAAAACAACTCTACTCATCATTTCTACTGCCAAACAAAAAGGATGTTCACACGAGAACTTCTTGCTGCACTTCCAGACACAGGCAAGGACCTACAAGTGTTCACCACCAGTAACAAGCAAGGGCTGCCTGCAGCCTCCTCTCTTAAAATCAACCTGCTAAATTTATGCTATGGCCAAAGGATATATCTGAAGGCCACGCTGTGCAAGCAGCACCGAGTGACACAGCACACGCCTGGGCCTACACAGGGTATTTAATGTGGATCCCAAGCCCCTCCATGTATAACATTCTTCAGGTCAGGATTGGTACCACATGCTCCTGCACCGAACATTTAAATAAATCACAATCCCGGTCCTATTCCCAGACACTGTCAATCTCCACACAAAGTATCAACACCACCTCTCCAGCCAGCAAGGCATTACAGGGCACTGGAACTGGGGTGAGGTGGGGTCTGCTTGTCTTCCCAGTCAGGAGTCAAACCATTAAAACATAGGAGATGAAGGCAAGAAAAATGTCCTCTGTGAGGACAGTAAATCTGTGAGATTTATACCTGTAACTGCTAAAGGAAAAGTCAGACTTAGCTTTATCCACTGAAATGCAAACAAGTTTGTAATACAGAAATCAGAATGTAAAGTTTTATCAAGAATAGTAATAAAAAGGAGGAGGGAGGGTGGCATGGAGGGAAACACAGAAAACAACCTCAGTCTGTCTGCTGCACTGTTTACCAAAGACTTCACGATTTCTCCAATTTATCATTTAGTAAGGTGAAATTCTTCATCCTCCCATGTTGTCAATATTTGTATTTCATGTTATGAACAGCCACTCAGCTACCAAACGCCCATGTTTAGTTTCTTCTGAATCGGATGTGGTGTATGTTTTAATTTCTGTAGTTTCAAAGTACTCACAACAACCTAAGAAGCACATAAAATCCCACCTTACCTGAAGAAATGCTCCTTTGTTGGCTTTTGCTGGTTGACTTTCAAATACCATCATGTTTTTCATAATCCATCTTTCATTATACAAAATATTGAAATATTGTTTCTGTCACATAAAAGGCATCTTGAAATAACATATTTTTTTTTTTAAGATTTAAACATGTGGTAAAAACTGGGATGCAACCTTAAACAAGGAAACCTTAAACAAGGAAATCGGCTTCATTTGGGAGCACTAATGTAATTTACTACCTGAAAATAATGCTGTTTTAAAACCAGCATTGGTTCACATTTGCAGAAAGACATATAGTATTACTCCAGCCTAAGTGGCAATCGAGAAGTTCCAAGCATTCATGCATACTGGCAAGCCAAACCCTAGACCACTATGAGTAAATTCTCAGCCTTTTCTGAGGTATTTTTGCTTTGTATTTTATTGCTGCAAATCTTACAGACATTAGTGCTCTGTTAAATAAAGGAATGTAGCACAGTAAATACATCACAACAAAACAGCTGGCCAGAAACTACCTGCTCTGTTCCATCCAAAACAAAAAGCCCACTCCTCTCGCCCCTGCCCTCCTCCCAAATCAAACCACTGTAGCTTCATTACAGAGGTCGAAGACCTGTGGCAAAAAAAAACATCAGAAGAGTTACATTCAGTAGATGTGCAGTATCAACATTCCAGGCTCACATATATTTTTATATATATTTATATTTATATAGAGAGATCATTAAATGTTTACAAAGAACAATATTGTTACAAATACAATACTATAATTTTCCCAATGCTTTATAATAATTTCTATTCACCCTCTTTACAGAACAATAGTACAACTTCATAGTCTAGGTACTGTGCTAAATATGTACAAGAAATGTCAATCACATTGCTGTCTTCAGAAATACATTTCATTTACAAAACAAAGAAAGCAAGCAAATCTGCAAATCCCCATTGAGTGTCAAGGTTCAAAACAAATGTGTGAAATTTGCCAGTAAAAAATAAAAGGATGTTTCATCCTTAATGTAAACACCAGAGTTAATTAGACTGTAAGAAGCAGCAAGGATGAAAACCAATTCAGGTGTGTCACTGAACAAGGAATGTAAATCTGTTAAAAACTCACATAGGTAATCTAACAAACCGCTACAACAGTCTAAGGAACAGCCAGCTTTCCCTTTCAAGCTTCTTTTTCTTGAAACTCTTTCTCTCTACAAAGTAAAATGGGATTGTTTACAAGACTGTTATCAGAAGTGTGCACACCCTATGGACCTCCCAGTTTAGAAACCTCATGCTCACACTGTAATTGGAAAAACAGAGATTTTTTGCTAGAGACTGATACCGCAAGAATTAACTTGCTTAATATTAAGCACCTGTTTACCATGAACTGTTCAAGCACTCAAGTAACAGTAACTTCACAGAATCATGGCTGCAAGATTTTCAAAGAAACAGTTGTTTCATGCCAAAATACATTTGCATGTTCAGGTCTTCATCATTTCCCAGTGAGGTGAGTTAAAGACACCACCATATGAGCTGGACACAACCACAGAAACAAGCTAAGCCGAAGGTGTAAACACAGCAGCAACCAGAAGCGTGATAACCGTGTCTTCAAGAGCTCACCGAGTTTCCTCAGGCAACTTATGGAGAGACTGCACTGCATATAATCTTATAAATTGTACATGGTTAATATATCATATTCACATCTAGTACTTTATATATGGAAAGTTCCAGGAAAAAGTTCAAATTATCATAAACCAGATGTCTACAGTTAAACAATTCATTCACTGTCAGGTAGCAGAGGTGAGTACTAACCTGGAATACTAACACTGCTCTCTTGTGTAATCCACTATTCTGGAGTTTGGGATTAGATTTTATAACAACAAGAACTGCAGTAAAATCAAGTCATTCTACATTAATCTCAACACTGAAACATATTCACTTACTACAACAGTTTACGCACCACTTCATCATCTCCTCTAAATATCTACCGCCCACCAAAATACAAAGTTTATTCCCTACCTCTGATCAACCAATTTCACCATTTCTGAAAGCCAAAAATGGATCTCTGGCAAGAGTGTTCAATGGCTCTCAGCACCAAGTGTGCATAAGCACATACACACACACACGAATCTCCATTGTAAAGCCTAGGTATCATTACTAGACTGCAAACAATGCTTACATCACACAGTTCACCTTAGAATTAACTGAGAAACAAGTGACTATGACCAACAGCACATTTGCAAAGTAGAAGTGGCATGTGGCTGTGTGTGTGCCCTGCTCCTGTTTTCATCTCACTGAGCCTTTCTATCACAGTAAAACACAGCAGAAACTGTTCCATTAAAAGAAATCAACCTATTAGAATGAACTAAATACATGGTTTAATTTCAGCATAAACATCAGTATAAAGCCCTGGTAAAAAGTAAACTACAGAGAATGGAGAATTTTCCTCTCACTAGGAAGAAAAGCCACCACTTCTGTTTTTTTTTTCTCCCCTTAAAAAAAAGCTGAACCCAATCCCTTCCTCCTTTTGTTTTGAGCATGCAAGGTAGAGGCCAATCAAACCCTAGATTTCACAGATCCCTACAGTTCATCATCTGCATACAAATGCATACAGTACACACTTATCTCCTTTAAGTGCCATATACATAGAAAAAAATCACAATTTAAATTATATAACAAAATAAATAACCTTATTCCCATCTCATCCTTTCCACTGTTACCCATATCATGAACTAAAGAGAAAGTCAATAAAATTAGACAGGACTTTGGACAAAAATATGTTAAAACTGGCTCAGAAAACAAAATCACTGAGAATAAATGTGCAGATCTCTTATATTCAAACTTTGTAAATAAGCAAGCACAATTTTTAAAATGTCTATATACACTGGCACACTTGGCTGCATGCACCAAATTAAGAATTAAGAGCCTAGAAAAAGTGTAGCTATTCAGGAAATCCCCTCATTATTTCTCTTGCATATATTTAAAGACCCTACCCCCCCTCGTTTAACCTCTAAAATAGGCACGGGACTATAAAAGACGTTGCATTTAAAAACAAAGTAAAAGAAAACAAAGCGTTACAAACCTGGGGGCAGAGACAGGGAGGCAGCTGTAAAAAATGCCTCCCAAATCACTTACTGTAAGTCATAAAAGTGTAACAAGTTTCAGCAACTCACAGAGTACCTTTTGGAGTCTTACTATCATAAAGAACTGATGACAGAGGGAAATTAAAAGATATGTACTTGGACAGTCCATTTTACAACAGCAGAATTTATAAGCAGGTAATTGATCCTGAGGGCAAAATACGCTTTTGGTATTCTATTTTCCCTACAGGCATAAACCTTTAAAACTGTGCTCTATGCCTGTGGGAAAATTGGGCAAGAAAAGCAATGTCACTTCCAGGATATCCAAGTGAACACTTTGCACCCTGTACTTTTACCTGTTTGGTAAAGACACCTTTCATTCAGCAATATTTAATTTACTCAGTTTGTCAAATACAGCCACAAAACTAAAACTGATTATGAAGCAGAGTCCATCTTCTTTGTGAATCCTGATGCTGTGAACAATGCTGCTGTTATTTTCCTGTTTGGTATGTGGAACTGCATGAAGTTTCACTTGTAAAAAGATGCAACCAAAATAGTCCCATAGATCTATTTTGCCTCTTCCCAAAATACAGGGAAATGGTGAAGAGGAAAAAGGGAGGAGAGAGGCAGTGTGTTTGTGTCTGTGAAGAGGAAAGAGAGCGAGAGAGAAAAAATGTCTGCAGACACAGAAATGCAGCACTAGAGAGACAAGCACTAATGCAGAAAAGCATCCTCCATGCACGTTGTGATGGTGTGGTGTCAGCTTTATATGTAAACCAGTTGCTCTTGCGCAGTCAACAGTCTGTACATGGCAGCTGGCATAGTCTTCATATGAATCTAGAGAAAATACAAGTTAATCAATGTTCCCAAGATACATACTACAACAGAGCATTGGTGAAAGAACTAGCTAAGACCATGCAGGACAGAAAGAAAAGGTAAAACCTGAGAGTTTTCATACTCTTATTAAAGTATTGCAGTTGGTGATTTTATGAAAAAGTATGTTTACCATCAACAAACCATCTAAAGCTGTGCACACTTCATATTTTTGGATTAAGGTTTTTCTAAAACAGTTAAACAATAAAAGAAATGGTTTGCTGGAGTCTGTGTTTTGGCTGGGACAGAGTTAATTTTCTTCCCAGGAGCTGCTACATTTCAGATTTAGTGTGAGAATAATGATGATAACACATGTTATTTTAGCTGTTGTCAGGTAATATTTATGTTCGGCTGGGATAGAGTTCATTTTCTCCCCTGCAAGTGATGTTTTTTCGATTTACTATGAGAATAATGTGGAAAATACTGTTGGTTTTTGTTGTGGCTAACAAATCAAGGTCTTTTTTAGTTTCCCATTTTTTGCTAGTGTACAGGTGCAGAGCCCAGACAGCTAACCTAAACTGGCCAACAGAAGATTCCATACCAAAACATCATGCTCAGTATGAAAAATGGGAATTCGGTTAGGGGCAGAAAGTGATCCGGATTCTGCATTCAGTGCTCAGTGTTCTGCTATTGCTGCGCTTGCTGGTAAAAAGTCTCTCTCCTTCTTTCTTAGAAACTGCCTTTATATATTGAAAGGTTGCAGGAAGGTCCTTCTTTTCTCCAGGTTGAAAAACAACTCTAACAATCTTTCTTTGTAGGAGAGGTGTGCCAGCCCTCTGGACCCGCTCCAACAGATACATGTGCTGGGGACCCCAGAAATGAACACAATACTCCAGGTGGGGTCTCATAAGAGCAGAGCAGAGGAGTAGAATCAGCTCCCTCGACCTGCTGTGATGCTTCTTTTGATGCAGCCCACAACATAATTGGCTACAAGTGTACATTGCCAGCTCATGACCAGTTTTTCATTCACCAATATCCCCAAGTCCTTCTCTAATACTGGTGATTGTCTCTACCCACGTACAGGACCTTGCACTCAGTCTTGTTGAACTTCATGAGGGTCACAAGGGCCCACTCCTCAAGCCTGTCAAGGTCTCTCTAATGGCAACTTTTTCCCCAAGTTTATCAACTACACCACTGAGAATGGCATCATCCACAAACTTGTGCAAGGTGCACTCAATCCCACTGTCTATGTAATTGATGAACGTATTAAAAAGTATTGGTCCTAGTACCTTCCATGAGGGGACGCCACTTGTTACTGTTTTCCACGGGTTGTTACTGGTAACAGTGATGAACTGCATTGCCTAGACACATTGACTGCTCTTACCTCACCAACAGCATTCGAGAGAATGTGAACGATTTTGTCATGAGATGTTGCTGCAACACTCTGTCCATTGATTTCAATGATTCGATGGCCAACACGCACACCTCCTCGCTCTGCTATACCTCCTCTCATAAGGCTACAGATCTGGAAAGGAAAGGATGAATTTATCACTGTCTGGATAAGGAACAGAGGCTTTAGATTACCCATTTTTATCCTGTAAACTGTAAATCAGCATTTAAGCACCGAGGTTTACAACAAATTCTAAAATGTAACCAATCATTGACTCAAAGTAAAATTTGTTAATGACAAATAACACTTGCATATTCTCTTCCAAAAGTAGAACAAACTGTCAGAAAAGGCTGTTTATATTGCATGGTACACGTGCTATGCTTTAGAAATTTAAAAGTGTATGAAGGAGCATAGTTTAACAATATTCAGGGTTTAGATGTCTTACAACAAGAGGATAAAAGTCTTTTTCTTTTAAGATCATGCAATGGTTTGGTTAGAGACATGAATGATGCAGACTGAAAGCAACCTGTGCTACGCATTTTTGTTTCTTTAACCTAAACCAGCATTTCTGTTCCTCTGGCTGACTTTAAAGTTTTGAAGTAAGGAGAGTCAAAGACAAAAAATAACTCTGATTAACTCAATTTTTGTATCTTAGACTTCACACGTGCAAAGTCGAGCTTGTTGCTGTAAGGGAGAAAATGGCAGCTTCACTCTTCCCACATTGAAACTTACCCACAAATGGATAAGAAGTTTCATGTATATTAAAGCTTAACTATAAAGTGTTGAAGCTACTTACAATCCCATTCTGCACACTGAAGCCCAACTGATATCTGAGATCTGGTCTCCTGATCAAGACTGTGGCTACGGGAGGTTGCCTAACTACGTTCAGTTTAACCCGGGCCTGGTTTTTCAAACCCTGCAAAAAGGAATCGCCATGAAAAATTCTGGCAAAGATAGAATGAAACATTGCACAGGGCAGGGAGGGGACTGCAAAGGGAACAGCCCTGAATAAACAGCTCTTTGCATGCACTGTAACAGAATCTGAACACTGAATGCCAGACACAAGCATCAGAATCTACAGTGAAATGAGTGATAAAATATCAATTTTATCTTACCAAATAGCTGACATAGTTATTTTAAGAAAACTGACTTCCTGTCAGCAATTTCTTCATTTGATAACATGAATCATGTATAAAAAGAATATTAAACAGGTCTATGCAGCTCACAAAAAAAGCCAATGACTGTAGACAAGAAATAAAAATTTAAATAAGTAGCTAAGGCAGTTACAAAGAAGTGGCTTCCCCAATGGGATATAATAAATTCCATCAAGCAAATAGTAGGTCCTGCTTATATCATGGTTGTAAAAGTGCTCCCAGTTTTCATTCCTTTTCCCTTCTAAACGAGTTATATATCATATTCATCATGAACGCCTTGCTACTAGAAGAAAACTGAAGAAGGAAAATTTATTTTTACTGTCAGGGTGATAAAACACTGGAACAGATTACCCAGAGAAGCTGCGGAGTGTCCAGCCTTGGATTTATGCCCTAGTGGGCACAGCTCTAAGCAACCTGCTCTAGTTTGAACCAAAATATTGTTCTAAACCAGTTTCAGTGGTGACTGCCAGCCCCAGAGACCCTGTGATTTTTCGGGTCCATGAAAAGTCAAATATAAAAATGCAGACAAACAAATTCTGATCCCTTCAAGTATTCAGAGCTGCTGGAGATTGTTAAGATATTTTTCTGAAATGCTTCATTCACATTAAATACATAAATAAAATCCACATCAAGAAAGAAATGCTTTGTAAAGAATACAGCAGCTTCCGCTTTACTCAATACAACACCTATCAATTCCAGTACCTACTTCTGAATTCCTTTTATATGTACAATTGAAATCTGTGCCCCATTGCAACTAACAGGTGTCTGGCACTGACATAAAAAAGTTAATTCTGAAAAATAATTTCTACTTTTCTTTTGTATTTCTAAGGTAATACACTGAAATCTCTACATCCAGTTTACTGCTGCTGGTTCTGTTGAGCTAAACTCCAGATTCAGCACTGACTTGAATAACTAAACTGTCATTCTGTCAGAGTGAACAGCCTTTTTTCTTGTCAGTGCCTTAAACTGGATACCATCAACACATGGGAAAATAGCTGTCCTCATTTCCACATAGTGCTGAGCTCAGCTTGGCTCACTATTGAAAGCATCTCCAAGAGAATGGGCATGTGAAAAAAAAATGACAAAGTACATGGCTGGGGGAACTGCTTCACTCCACTCTCACCAGAAGGAAAGACCAAACTCCACCTCCACTCCGCTGAGGAGTTAGCAGCACACCACACAACTCAAGGGCCATTCACCTTCTACATGCAGATCTTCACAACAACACACATAGTAGAAGACAGAGACTAATTAACCTGTACTAAGTTGTGGATATCATATTTACTCAAAAGTCTGAGGGGTTTTTTGCCTTGGACTTCTAGATCCAAGAGGGCAGAAGTCATGGCAGAGCACTGGAGATGCCCATCTCTACAAGGAATTTAGTTGTCTAATTTCAGTCATCTGAGTTGACTTAGGTTACAGGCCCTCACAAGTGTATCACTGTGCTCTTACTTTCCTGATGAATGACCAAGTTATTTACACATATTCCTTGAAAAAATAACACAGTCACCAACAAATAATTTTCTGATTTTACAAAAAACATGTATCTTTCAAAACTGGCTAATTTTCAGTACTATGCAGACTGGCAATGTAAGCTGATCAGAAACAAAACAATTGCATCATTTGATCAACTTATTTGCTTATCTAGTCTACTTCCAATAGTAGCCAGCAACAGATGCTTCTAAAAAATATACAAGCAGCATAATATAATTAGGGAATAGCCACCACATATGGAAAGCTTCTTCTGAGCTCTGTCAGATTGCAACTGGCTTATAGCATACTAAAGATATCCAAAATGCTGAGATATTTCTACCAGAAGTGTTACATCAACAGACCCAGATGTATAATTATGAAGAGCTGCAAACATACAGAATATCTTCTCTTTAGAAAGACAATATAAATGGCTAGCAGTTCCTATGGCAACAGCAATATCACAGAGGAAGAGAAAGGTCTGTAGAAGCTAGAAACAGAAAAGCTGGCTGATTTTGTTTTGAGAAAGTACAGATGAGCACACTGGAACTCCATCTGTAAAGGCTCTAAATCAAAGAAGTATAACTCATCACAGTTTCAGAAATAGAACTGTTTTGGGACAAAAAACAAGTAAGGCTAATGTGAAAAGCCTAAATTTGTAGGTAGTTTAGTTTCACTGAAGCTGGCACAAAGACATTTAATATGGTTTCTTAAACTTCTTAACAAATGTAAGACTTTTTCCCCATGTTTTTAGTACATGTATGCTACACTTCCAGGCTATGATTTCTGAATCTAAAGTGGCTGGTTCAGTGATTTATGCATCTATTAGTCATCAGAACTCAGCACTAATGTATTTAGGAAACTAGAAGGGGAAGTCTTCATAGCAAAGATCTTAGTTCAAGTATTAAGAAACTAATCCATATATAAAAAATAAAAATTTACTTTGTAATTTTTTTCTTTGTAAATTTACATTGGAAATGCAAAATTTACTTTGCAATTTAAAAAAATGTACAAAACGCAAAATCCTACACTATGAGGTTATTTCGAGAAATAACAAACTCCAAATAGTTTCATCTCAAACATTCCCTAGTAATGCATCTTTCCAGCTTTCAAAATTCTGATTTTTAAATACTTATTCCCTGGTATGTCACAGCTACCCTAGATACTGTTCAGTTCCATTCAACCCACATGCTTTTTGCAGTCACATACTTTTCTGACAAGTAGAGGGTAGCTCTTCTAATTAAAATGTCTTTTAGCCAAGTAAAGAGAAGCATCACACTTTCAAATAACTCAAGCAAAGTTTCTACAGAGGATAAGTACGATTTTAGTTCAAAGCTTTAAAGTTTTAAAACTAATCATAAACAACAACAAAAAGCATCACCTCTATATCAACCAGATACCAGGAGGCATTTAAACAGCTAACGTGGCCTAGGACAACATTAGGCACCTGTGCCTCTACTTGTCATATAAAATTTTAAGTGTCTTCAAATGTATATTAAGTAATATGTTCCTTCTGAACAAAATAGTCTCTTGTGGCGACTGTGAAATGAAAAGTGCTGTGGAAACATATGGTAAGAATTTACTTAAGAATTCTATACTTTCTGCTCTCCTATTTTAAAGCATTTAACTTACAGCAAAAAAAAAACTCTGTACCTTTATAATGCTCTGACTCGTTGAGAGTGGTAAACCAACCAAACTGGTCCCATTCATTGACATGATCTGGTCCCCTATGTTCAGCTTCCCAGACTTCTCTGCTGGTTCTCCATGCATCATGTTTGCTATGATAACTGTAGGCAAAATGGATACCCAGTCAGACTCCACAATCACTACACCTAGGATTTCTCCCTTTTGCTTTTCAATGTAAACCTGTATTGAAAGAAGAGGTGTTTTTTAAAAAAAAAGCTTCTTCACACCTGTGGAACTAACTAATAATGCGCTCCCCCAACATTCATATAACCAACTCACATATACCCTTTCTTAATTAGTAACCCGTGTTTCTAATTCAAAGGCAAAGAAAATAGAGTAACACATTTTACTACATTTAATTTGTATTCAAATATGAAATAATCAACACTACATAATATAGATTTTGCTTACTGCGAAACACACCTCACCAACTTATTTCTGCATATAAGCAGAGGAAACTGGAGTGGAAGAAACTCTGATGCTATGGGCTTTGGTCGAAAAATTAAACAGGAAGAGATGGTAAGAGTTTATGACCGTGGATTGGAAAACCACTACCTGGGTGTTGCAGTGGTGCACTGGTTCATCTTTATTAACCAAGCTGCAAATCCTTTCAGTAAATATAATCCTTTAAAATCTGGGCTCAGCCACTTTCGCAAACATTTGTGCCTCTATAAATTTTATTTTGTTTATCATAATCTGTTAAGTTGTATTTCTCTGTTCATCTATTTTAAATTAATTTCATGAACATACAACGTCAAATGTGTGAATTTAGTTAAAATAACACAAACAGATTAAATAACACAAGCAGATTAAAGTGTTAAAATACGGAGCACTGAAGTGTTTAACCCTTAGTTGTTTACTACAAGTGGTATCCACAGTCCCAGGGTGAACATAAAGACGAGACACCTCCAAAAAGCTCTGCCAAATCACGCACGGAAGCTTGCCAAACTCACCAACAAGAAACACCAAAGAGAAGGACAGGTGTTAAGCTCTGTACTTCTGAAGGATTCAGAGAACTTTTCCCAGTCTATAAATAAGTGGTTCTGTTTTCTTAAGGTTGGGAGGTTTGAAAACTCACTTGAAGTAGCTGCCTACAGCCGCCTTTCTCCCCAAACCCTGCTAGCATTTTCCCTTCCTGTGCCAGTAACTCCCCTTCCCGTGCCAGTAACTCAATGAGACAAGAAAGACCAAATAGTTGATAGCCAGTCCAACATCAGATATGCACCAGTTGCATCTATCCCAAGTTTCTCTACTGACTTCATCAGTTGACTTTGTACGCACTGAGGGAGGACTTTCCTTCTCCTAAGAACTATTTTATCCTTCACTGGTAGAAAGGATTATCAGGTAACAGTATGGATTGGATAAGCTGTTACTTCTATAAACTAGCAAAACCTCTTCCTAATTATAATGTAACTCAGTGGAGCGTGGTCCACCAGCATGGACTGTGCATAAACCGCCACGCCTAAGAAACCTTGAGCAGTCTATAGCCAGAGAAGGCTGAGGAGGTATGCCTGAGAATAAAGATGACTATTTCCTAAGGGATAACATGTATGTTACATTACCTGACTGGCAAGAAGGGTCAGCATCTAGGAACCCTTATGCAGGTCTCTTGTAGGTGCTTTTACAATTCAGCCAAGGACAAATCATGGTTGACCAATCTGCTTGTCACCTCTGTAGAAATGACTGACTCTGTGGATGAAAGGAGAGCAATGGATATCATTTACCTTGACTTTAGTAAGGCTTTTAGTTTCACTCTCCATAGCACATTTATAGCAAAATTGAGAATGAACTTTGGATTTACATATGCTGTAAGGTGGCTGAAGAACTGGCTGGTAAGTGGGGTTTCACCATTGCAGTGGCTTACAATTGAAAGTATGAGGCAGTTACAAGCAGCATTTCTCAGGGGCTGATGTGGGAGCCAACACTGTTTAACATCACCAAGGACAGGGACAATGGGATGAACTGCACCCTCAGCGAGTTCATGGGTGACACTAAACTGAGGGAGTGCTTAATACCCAAGGGGAAGTGGCAAAGGTTGAATTTAGCTGTGGTCTTCCACTATCTGAAAGAACATTACATAGAAGACAGCCATACCCTTTCAAATATGTACAACAAAATGACAAGAGTTGCAACAAGTGAAACTGTAGTTGATGTAAAGGAAACAAAATCTTCACAAACGAGGGTGGTTAAGCACTGGAATAGGTTGCCCAGGGAGTATATGGATCTACATCCTTGAAGAATTTCAAAACTGGAGTGGACAAGGTCCTAAGCAAACTGGTCCAACTGTTAAGATAGTCTTGCTTGGAACAGGAGGTTGGACTAGATGGTCTACAGAAGTCTCTTCCACCCTAATTTTTTTCTAAGATTCTATTCATTCATTCTTCAGATCTGCATGCATGACAGAGGCTTATGAGCAGGCACAGCTGAATCATTTTCCTGAACCAGGATATTTCCCAGAATGAAGTTCACTTTTTACCAATTTGCATTAAAAAAATAATAAAAAAAAATTGAGATCTGGGGCATTTTCTAATGTAACTTTACAATTGCAATACCCTAGAGCGTTACACCATTTAACAGCACAATTGGCTCGACAGGCATTTTATGCAATCCCTGATTATGGTCCAACTCCGTCATTTACAAATGTGGAACAGGGGTTAACAGAACCATATACAGCATTTATTGATCGTTTATCAGCAGCTCTTACAACTCAGTCTGACATGAACGAGGATGCCAAAAAAACAATGTTTAAACTGTTAGCCTTTGAAAATGCAAATGCAAAACCAAAAATCTATTCTAGCTACATTGCCTAAGGGAGCCGGAGTTGGTGATGTGATTGAATTAGCAAATCGGGTGCAAAATAGTGCCCAAGGAAAAATAATTGCTCAAGCTGTATCGTCAGCAATGGCACTAATCTGTTGGTTGCTGCAGTACAAAAGATAATATCAAAAATGACATCTAGTGATAAGCCTGTCACGGGAATTTGTTACAAATGTGAAAAAAAAGGGCCACCACAGGAGAAATTGTTCTGCTACTGTGTGGTGTGATCATTGTCAAAAAAAATAATCGTGCTACTGAAATATGTAGGATAGCAAAAAACATGAATCAAAGCGCTAAGGGACCCCGCACAACGACACAAGTGGCAGGTCCCTCAGTACTGTCCAGCAGCTCCCTCCACCAGCCACAAGGGGGAGCCTGGGAATCGATTTGGCAACAGCAGTAGATATTACTCTAACAATCACAGCTGTACATAAAATACCAACTGGTGTAACTGGGCCTATCTTTGATAAAAGAAGCTTAATAGGAGCTCTTTTGTTAGGGAGATCATCTGCTACCATAGCAGGATTAATTGTGCTACCAGGAGTAATTGACACTGATTTTGTAGGAGAAATAATGATTATGGCTTACACGTTAACACCGCCCTTAATTATGTCTCAATTGGGTGTTGCATTACATGTACCACCAACTAATACAATTTTTTAGTACAGGTCACTGCAATGCAGTCGCCAACTCCGAAAATTCAATGGAAAATGGACGAGCCTGTATGGGTCGAGCAGTGGCCACTATCTGCAGAGCGACTGCAAATTGCACATCAACTAGTTCAAGAACACATTAAACCTTCCATAAGCCCCTGGAACACGCCTATTTTTGTAATTCCAAAGAAATCAGGAAAATGGTGATTATTGTATGATTTACGTAAAGTTAATGAGCAGATGTGGCCAATGGGTGCATTACAACAAGGAATGCCTTGCCCACTATGTTGCCTCAAGATTGGCATATCTTAGTAATAGATTTGAAGGATTGCTTCTTTATGATTCCTCTACAGCCAGAGGATACGGTACGGTTTGCGTTTACCCTACCGTCAATCAACAAAGTTGCACCAGCGTCTAGGTATGAATGGGTAGCATTACCGCAAGGGATGAAAAATTCTCCCACAATGTGTCAACTTTATATATCCTGGGCTTTAGCCCCAATACGAGAGAAATTGCCAGATACAATCATTTATCATTACATGGATGATATTTTGTTTTGTCAAAAAACACCCATTCAAGAAAATCTTATCACATTTATTGGTGAAACTCTTGCTGCCAAAGGTCTCCTAATAGCTCCAGAAAAAAATACAGTAATCATTTCCATGGAAATATCTAGGTTGGCTAGTTCATGCCAAAACAATTACACCGCAAAAAGTAGAAATCAAAACATCAATAGCAACTTTGAATGATGTGCAAAAATTGATTGCTGATCTGCAAAGGGTACGAAATGTAGTGGGTATTACAAACAAAGACATTGAACCACTAATGGAGACCGGATGAGGCACTGAATGCCATGGTTTAGATGATGAGTTGGTGTTAGTTTTGGGTTATAGGTTGGACTCGATGATCTCGGAGGTCCTTTCCAACCTTATGATACTGTGATACTGTGTAATGCCCCTTTTACGTGGGACAGATGCCAATCAGCCTGTTACCTGGACTTCTGAACATGAGCAGGTTGTACAACAACTAAGTACCAAAATTGTACAGCAGGCTGCAGATCGTTATTTAGAAAATGTACCTTTAGGTGTGGTAATTTACAATGACACATTGCATCCCTTTGCATTAATGCTACAATGTTCTGCTTGGCAAAAGGAAAAGGGGGGAGAGTCAGTTGACATTTCGTCATCACCTAATGCCAAACAGAACAGCAAGCAGAATCAAACACCTAATGCCAGAATGAAAAATCAAGCAGCAATCCTGGAATGGTTGTTTCCACCTTTTACAGCACCTAAGAGTATACGGCAAAGAACGGAAGTAATCAGTCATTTGATAAAAAAGGATCGCCAAAGATGTTAGTGGCAGTGAGCCAGATTGGATAAGTTTGCCTATTAAATTAGAAGACTTAGAATGGATGTTACAAAATTCTGAGACTTTACAGATATCCTTATTAGGATATGAAGGTACATTACACAACAAAGTACCGGTGGATAAAAAATTAGGCTTTATTTTACGACAACATTGGATCCAAAGACCTAAAGTTGTTCAACAACCTCTACAGGGTCAGACAGTTTTTACAGACGCAGGAAAAAGATCCAAGCGTGCTGCCTGTGTATGAAAGGAAAAGGATGAGTGGCAGCATCATGTTATAGAGGGAGATATACAGGATTCTCTGCAAACATTGGAGTTAGCAGCAATCACCTGGGCGTTAATTAACTGGAAAGATTCACCAGTGAATATAGTATCTGACTCACAATACTCAGTAGGAGTTGTAGAAAGAACTGAAGATGCATTAATCAGACCTCCTAATAATAAAAGTCTAGGAGAATTGCTTTTCCAGATTCAACTGTTTGGACAGAACAGTGTTGTATCATCCATCATTGCAATAACCTAGGATTGGGCGAAGGGCAAGCGATTGTGGAACGAGCACATAGAACGAGTAAAGAATACCTTGCAAAGCAGAAAGATGTAACAGAATTAGATCTGCAGATAAGGTTAGGTAAAGTGCTTTTTACGCTTAATTATCTTAGCTTGGTAGCAGGCTTAGAACAAGCACCTGTAGTAATTCATAATAGTGATGTAAAAATGCAGGCTACCCCTGAAATACAATTGCGTTATAAGAATCCCAAGACAGGATTATGGGAAGGGCCGAGCCCGTTGCTATTTACTGGTCATGGTTATAAGTTGTGTTTCCACAGATCAAGGTCCCTTATGGATTCGCAGTAAATGGACACGCCCAGCGGTCGAGTCGGTCAACCGAACACACAAGAGCAACAGCAAAGAGTAATAAACATTCTACTTCAACAACTTTGAACAGAAATTAACAAACCAAGCAAGAGGCTTCGCCCACAATATATAGTTGCGAACATACTTGACCGACAAGGACCAAGGAGGGGGGGCTGAGAATTGAATTCTGTTATAGCCATTAATCGTGATTGCAATTGTGTACATTGTAATTGTGCTTTGAATCTTTTATTAGATTGTGGAGCTTGTAGCAATAGGTTGATAAGAAATAGTCACGTAGCAGCAACTGAAGGTAATATTATCACCACACATTATCACCAGAATTTTGAGGATTTTTATATAGCAGCAGGTATCATACATAATCAGCCACATTTTTATCATTTTGAATCAGGAAGTGCTTTTCGCCAAGTTCAAGCAATTTGATGCTTAAAATTTGTCATCCAGCAAGTTAAACAAGCCAAGAAGTCAAGATTGATCGCTTTAAAATGTGGACCCAATTTACACAGATTAAAGGAAACAGATGATGTTCTTGGAAATTGATTTTCTCAGCTTGGCATTACAGGATGGTTAAAAACATTCCTGATCGAAAGAATACGTATTTTAATAGTTATTTTAGTAGTCGTGATTTTAATAAGTTGTATGCTGTCTTGTGTAAAGAAAGGTTTAGAAAGAATTGTTCATACGGCTTGGGTTGTGCAAAAAGAAAAAGGTGGAATTGTAGGAAATATTTTAGAAGAATCAGGGCATTTTGTGATCCTTGAGGCCTCTATGCACAACCCTGCCTACTTGCCAAATGACAAAGATACAGTGACCTTGGCATGTTATGAGAAAATGCAATGTTAGCTGATAAGAAAGAGAATGTGGAACAGGAGGTTTTAGCTGCAAAAGAATGGGGGCTGCAGGGTATCAGGTAACAGCGCATGGACAGAAACTTATAACCAATTAAGATAGAGAATATACCAAATGGACAGCATGTGGTAGCCAATTATATGTACACTTGCAGCGTGTGAACACAGATTGTGAGTATAAAGTGGAAGCACAATAAAGGGAGCACTGACTCTACCTCCATGAGGATACGTCTGTGACTCGAGGGGCTCTCCGATAATAAAAATTATTCTCTCACAGAAAGGGAAACCACCTACTTGAAATTCAAATATTGGAAATACATTCATTTCTGGTTGGGCAACAGGAGAAAGACATCTTGAGACTTGCCCTATAAACTTGCTATATAAAAATAAATAAATGAAAACTAGTACATTGTTCTGACATCTTAGACTTCACCAAAGTATTTATACAGTCTAGAAAAAGCACCTGGTAGTTCATGATATTGTCTTCTTAACGGAATCCAGCATAGTGCAGAAGAGTTTTACTTTCTCACCCAAGAATCTAAGACAGATTTGCATTTAAACATCAAAAATCTAACATTCACATCTACTATTTGAAAGTACTTCAAGAGCCCTGCAAAAGCTCATATTTAGAAACTTGCTCACCAGTATCACTTAAAGGTGAACCATGACTTATACTAGACCAGTGCCCTAGAAGGACATTGCATAGCAGTTAGTAATTTTAACAGGTCCAATGCAGCCAATGTGTGCGTGAGAATTTAAAGGAAATTTCTGAAGAGCCCGAATGTGAGAAAATATCAAATAAAGAACATCTTATGAGTGATTGAAAGGTAAAGTCACATAAAACTGTTGAGATGTGAGCCAGTGATGTTTGCCAAATTCCTACCGAAATCCCCTTAGTACATTCAAGCCTGTATGAGAATAAATTTTGTGTTACAACTTCCTTTTCCAGATAAACAGACTTTGTCAGACTTCAAGTCTAAAAGTCTTTACACTGCTAATATCATATATTTACCTATGATGGGAAAGAACTTGGAGTACTCCTATGATTACCTTCCTATCCAGAAAACCACAAAAAATTACTCAGTGGTTGCCTTTATGCCCAATGAGAAAATTTAAAGTTCTTATCCCCAGTGGAAGAAATCCTCTCTGGTTAGCTGAGCTGGTTTGAGTTAGCTTTCCCAAGCTCTCCAACCTCTCAGTCTGCCTGTCTCCCAAACCTTCCCCCCTTTCAAAGTGGAAAAACTATAGAAAAAACCGAAATCACACTATATATATTTTTTTCTATATTTTCTAAATACAAAGAACTACACCGCAAGGATATCATGCAAAATTCTCAAGAAAGGGAAAAGGGGAAAGGGAAAATGAGAAAAAGGACAGAAAGGAACTATATGCACAGGTATGCACCTTTTTAAGACTCGGTAACTAACAAAGTAAAGAACTAATGAAGTCTCACCACTTCCCTTGAGGAAAGCATAACAGCTAAATCTGACCCAGGACTCTCCCCCCACGTGTGGGCAGACAACAGCAGCCACTGCAGGTCTCAGCTCCAGACAGGACCAGCAGCAACGGAGCTCCCGCTCTCCAGTTTGCCGGAAGAAGAAGAGAGCGTACTCTGTTATATACAGCCTATTTATATGTTGTGTTACGTTAAAGGAAGATATGGAATACTTCAGTGGATCCTGACCTCCGCTGTTAAGGAAAACCTGTAAAGGCCATTTTTTTTTTTAAGGAAGATTTGAAAAATCCAAAAGTCAATCCACTACATTCTCCACCCCTTATTCCATATCATTTCTTTAACGCAACAACTCTACATTGTGTTTGTCTATATCCCGCGCACAGACACATATATAGTCTTTGTTTTATTCCGAGGTTGTCATCTGTTGTTGAAGATCAACACCAACAGCAACTCAGTTTGCATCCTTGGCCCTTTAGTCACAACCACAGTTCTGGTTTTGGGTTTAAGAGTTCAAACTCGGAAGATCTGTTGGTGACTGTTTCTCAGGTAGTAATGAGAGTCTTGTGTGATGCAGCACTGGACCGGCTTGACTGGGCTTGGCTCATCACTGGAGACTGGTATCCGCTCTGTTCGTGTCTTTCTCATCTGGTGTCATCTCCTGTAAAACTCAAGACACGGAATTAATTTTTCCCCAAGGATAGATTTCCTTGAGGCACACACTGGGTCTCTCCATCCTTTCTCATGACCCACCAGGTATTTCCAGGCCTCTTGGCCTGAGGGAGGAGTAATCCAAACGACCTTACCTAACATACCCCTCAGATGGATCACTGGAACTTTGTCTCCATCTACAGCATGGAGGGATTCTGCTTGGGCAGGCCCAGCTCGATTGACAGAGCCTCTGGTGTTAACTAGCCAGGTGGCCTTGGCTAAGTGCTTATCCCAGTTTTTAAAAGTTCCTCCACCTAGTGCCTTTAGAGTTGTCTTTAACAATCCATTACACCTTTCGACCTTTCCAGCAGCGGGTGCATGATATGGAATGTGATATACCCATTCAATACCACGCTCACATGCCCAAGTAGCCAATAAATTGTTTTTAAAATGAGTCCCATTGTCTGACTCAATACGTTCTGGAGTGCCATGTCTCCACAGGATTTGCTTTTCAAGACCCAGAATGGTATTTCGGGCCATTGCATGTGGTAGAACTGAACACACTCGCGTGTGTCCCTTTTCCGGGTTAATGATGGCCTGTCCATCAGTCAAAGCCAAGTCAATTAGTGACAAAGTGCGGTGGTTGGCACTTGCATGATTAACGGTAATCATCACGAGAATTCCTCACTGTTTGCCAATTTGTCCAAATTGGGCCGAATTAAGTTAATGGCGAAATCAAAACTTTATTATTATAAACAGTTAAAAACATTAAAATCGATAAACATGCAATAATAATTTAGTGGAACAATTACAAAAGAATAGTGACAATGAAAAACCGAATTAATAATAAGTGGGCAAGGCATGCAAAAAACTTATAAACAAACAAACATAAAGTGCATGCATAAATATATATATATAAATAAATAAATAATTCATTCTGTATTTGAACGGGACTTACTCGTGAAGGTATGTAGAATGTCCACAGAGGAAAATAGAGCCACATTTGAAAGGTGGCGCGCCAGTTGTTGTCTCCGGGTTTTTGAGAGCCCAATATCTTCTAGGACGCCAAAATTCCCAGCATACCATTTCCCACGTGCACCGAGGGGGAAACCTAAAAATTTAACAGATGTTACATTTGTCAAGTCTCGGATTTGCTCCTCCAGATGTTTATATTTTCTTATTTTTTCATCTGCTGCTTCTTTTAGAGTTGTATTTTTGAACTCGAAACGTATTGTCACATCAATAACTAATGCGGCATTGTCTTTAACTAAAATCAAGTCGGGTTTAAAAAGATCATTATTTTGATTTCTAATAGATAGTTCTTGGAACACCATCCAATTCTTGACACGTGCCTCTCTTGATATTATTTCACATACTCGGTTATGTCTTTTTATCCTCATATCTTTCACCTTCTCACAATAACCGATTATGTGGGCACAGGTTTCCCATTCTTCCGAGCAATGTCTACAAGATCTAATTGTAGACTCAGATCTACCCCTAGATAGAAATTCACGAGTGGGGTAGACATTAGCTCGTAATTGAAGGGCGGTAATAATTTTCCTGTGAGGAATGCCCCTATATCTCATTATCCAATTGTTACTGATGTTATCGTTCTCAAAGTTGGTAATTCCCTTGCGTTGAGTCAATAGTTTCGTCCAGTTCTCAAATTCCCTCTTTCTCCAGTTACACAGTCTCGGATAAACAAGTTTAGGTGCGGATACCTCCCATTCCGAGCTTGGTTCGTCTCCCCCAATTAGACTGGTTATTAGCGTTACGGACCTCTGATCCCAAATCGAAGGGATTTTATTTTCATCCCCACCAGCTGTTATCCATAGTTTTTCAAACTCATTCTCGAAGTTTTCACTCCTTGCAAATTCAACCACTGCAGGATCTGAAGACTGTGCAATTTTATGCAGTCTTCTAGCCTGTATACAGGGAATTTGCCTTGAAAGTCTCGTAATGCCCAGTCCTCCATCTTTTGTGCTGGAATAAAAGATGGCGTCACAAGTACATTGCGGAAGATGTAACCATCCCTTGACAACCGATCTTATTTCGGCATCAAGAGATTCGAGGTAGGTAACCTTAACATTTGCCTGATCGGCTAAGTAAATCACATGAGGAATGATAAACCCTTTCAAGATGTCGACCTTTTGCATAGGTTTTAAAGAAGCCTTGTCCACCCGATGTAACCAATCTTTGATCTTCCCTTTCAATTCAGGTTTAACTATGCCAGTCCATGGATCGATTTGGACTCCCAAATATTTTTCTGAATCTCCAGGGTTGATCATATTCAGGGGAGAGTCATTTATAGTCCAAGGTTTACAATCATTGATTGTATATGAGTCCTTGGTTGGCTTGATGTAAAAGCCATGACACTTTACTCCCTGTGTTTTGAGGCTTGTTAATTCACAGAAGGCCTCAACAATTTCTATATTCCTCTTCATTCCCTCCCATGAGTCACTCAGTAGGACCAGGTCATCAGCGAAGGCTAATGATGTTATTTTCATCGCCCCGTGTTGGAATCCACATCCCGTTTCTTCCAGTTTACATAATAAGGGATCAAGAGATAAGTTAAATAAGAGAGGTGACATGGGATCACCTTGTTTTACGCCTCTGCAGATCCTGATTGGATCTGAATGTCCATTATTCAACTCGACCCGAGTATGGATATTATCATACATGTTGTTAATTAGAGAGATGATATGTTTATCAACTCCCTTTTGTCACAGAGTCATTAAGATGTGTTCATGACTCACCGCGTCGAAAGCTTTTTCAAGATCAATGAACACCACACCCAACGCACGATGATCTAGCTTCGCCCGTCTCATAATTAGCTGTAACAGTTTTAAATTTTCTGCACAGCCGGGAGACTTTATGAAGTCGCGTTGCCTGCTGTTAATAGGACAAGCCTTGGTCAATCGACCTGTCAATATTGAGAACAACCTTAAGATGGTTGAACCGATGGTGATTGGTCGCCAATTATTGATGTCATTCAGGCAATCCTGGACAGTCGATTTCGGTATTAAAATGGTCCGACACTCCCTTACCATGTCAGGAATGATGCCAGTTGCCAACCACAGATTGAATAAGGCTGTAAGCTGGGCGAATTGAGAGTCATTTCGCCCAAGATCTTCTATCTTCAGCCTATCGGGGCCTGGCGCCGAGTTCTTATTTGTGTCTCTGTTATTCTTAGAGACTTCCTTTTCCGTTATCATGGTAAGGAATACCGAATTATTCGCCATACCAGCCGAACTGAAAGAACCGAGATTCTTGAATGTTCCGGGAGATTCCCACCTGGACTTGAACACGTCGTGAACTTCTCCCGTGGGGATCTCACATTTCAGGGCTTCTCTGTCCTCCAAAATGATGTTAGCAAGTTTTCCTCTATCGAGGTAAAACAATTTTTGGAAACGCAGAAATTTGCCCCTTTTTGCCGCTCTCCTCTTCATCCACTTCTGCGGTGGTCTCCGAGGAGAAGGCTTTTTCCTCAAGGCTCCCTCCAACTGAATGTTTTTTAATTCACCGGACTTCTCTCCAAGACTTGTTATGTAGTTGCTCATTGCCTCATTAATAGATGTAATCGAGATGGTCCCGCTTTCGACTTCATAAGGGTCGATGAAAATGGGCAAATCACAAGATCGAACCTTTTCTTTAATTATCCTTTCAAAATGGGATTTCAATCCCTCCTCTTCATTGATCCCAGTTTCCATGGGTGCTGCCACCATCAGATGTTCCTTCATCTCAAGGTCTTTTTCCTTATCTTTCTTATTACCATCTCTTAGCAGCATTCGTCTCTTATCACTTATCTGTTTAGCGGTCTTGGATGGAATGTGTTCCGCTATTAATTTATTGATGTTTCTTTCTCCCTCAAATTGTTTTTCCAACTTCTTTAATAAATTTACCTCTTCCTCGTTCCAACATTGGCGATGTACCCCTCTCGCAGTACTCGTTTTTGGTTGAGACGCGAGAATCCGCTCTTTATTTCGTGTAATTGGATGGACCAAACGCTTATGTTGACTCAAGCCGATTTTAGTTTCAAACGATCTATTACATTCCTCACAGAGAAACGCCATTTCTTCGCCCGATGTTTTAACCCCTTTACACTTTGGGAAATGGCATGCAATACTATGATGTTTATCACTCTCCCGATGACATTTGGCACATCGAAATTTTACATCAGACTTTCCATTGGGCCCTCACAAGATGTTCAACCAATCCCGGGACTTTCCCGAACCGGATTCCACAATACGGACAAGATGGATTAGTATCCGGGATTTCTACTACTGGTGTGCCCCCAGGAGAATTATCCTTTTGCGTTTCCGAATCAGGAATAGTCGGCGCTGGACTATCCTGAATATTATCACCAGAGGGTGAAAGTTCCTCTACCTCAGCTTCCGCCCTCACATCCACTTCTGAGCTGATATTATTACTCACGGATTTCTGAGGCGTTGGAACCTCATGAACCTCTGGGAACATATTCAGTTCATCCATTTTAGCAGATGGATGGTACCCTTCGAATCTCATATATTTAGAGTTAATAAACTCCCATCTTTTTATTTCCCAATTCTCATCTACTAATTTAACCGGATTGCCGATGGATTTGGCAATCTCTACATTCCACCAATCAAATGTGCATGTTTGGGTAGCCACGGATGAGAATACCAATCTCATTCTAGTACCCTTGTCAAATCCAAGTGAGGGCTGACTACACCTGGTTTCCCCCTCCAGATAACCAGGCGGTGCCCAACTATTACTCGTGGGCAGAGAATTTGGCTCAAAGGTACAGCTAAGAGCGTAATTTTGTTTCACCATATTGGGATACTATCAAACAGCTGGCGAGACTGTTCGATAGGGAGGAAGCAGCTATGATTCCACACAACTGGGGCAGAGGCCAACTCGGTTACCCCGAGGGGTATCCAGCGGGACCACGTGGAGGTGTGACCTCTGCGACAGAGCCCAGCTAGCGACTATGGTCCCATCTTAAGAGAGTCATAGTTACTTCCACCAGAGAGTCATAGTACTGAATATGTCTCTAACCAACCCGTGGTTTCTTCCACCATGGTAAGCACATAGCGTTTACCTTGGTGGGTCTATGGCAATGTAAAGTAATCAACCTGCCAGGCCTCCCCATATATGTACTTATCCCAACGTCCACCATACCACAGGGGCTTCAACCTTTTTCCCTGTTTGATAGCGGCACAGGTTTCACAGTCATGGATAACCTGAGAAATAGTGTCCATAATTAAATCCACCCCTCGGTCTCATGTCCATCTATACATGGCGTCTCGGCCTTGATGACCTGAAGCATCATGGGCCCATCGAGCTAGGAACAATTCTCCCTTCTTCTGCCAGTCTAGGTCTACTTGTGATAGCTTGACCTGTGCAGCTCGGTCTGTCTCTCTTTTATTAGCATGTTCCTCATTAGCTCGACCCTTGGGCACATGGGCATCTATATGGCAGACCCTCACGTTCAGGTTCTTCACTCTGGCAGCGATGTCTTCACAGTATCAGAAGGTTGGAAAGGACCTCCGAGATTATCGAGTCCAACCTATATCCCAGCACTAACACCAACACTAACACCATCATCTAAACTATGGCACTCAGTGCCTCATCCAGTCTCCCCTTAAACACCTCCAGGGTCGGCGACTTCACCACCTCCCTGGGCAGCGCATTCCAATGGCCAATCACCCTTTCAGTGAAGAACTTTTTCCTAACATCAAGTCTAAACTTTCCCTGACGAAGCTTGAGTCCATGCCCTCTAGTTTTGTCACTGGTCACCTGAGAGAAGAGACCAACCCCTGCCCGTCTACAACCTCGTTTTAGGTAGTTGTAGAGAGCAACTCCCTCTCCCCTGAGCTCTCCCCTGAGCCTCCTCTTACTCAGACTAAACAGCCCCAACTCCCTCAGTCGCTCCTCATAGGGCTTGTGCTTCAGCCCCTTCACCATCTTCGTTGCCCTCCTCTGGACACACTCCAGCATCCTGACATCTTTCCCAAACTGGGGGGCCCAGAACTGCACACAGTATTCAAGATGAGGCCTGACCAGTGCCGTGTACAGGGGCACGATAACTTCTCTGGTCCTCCTCGCCACACTATTCCTGATGCAGGCCAGAATGCTATTGGCCTTCTTGGCCACCTGGGCACACTGCTGGCTAATGTTGAGCCACAGTTCAGCAGCCCAGATGGGTTTCCCTCTACGACTCCAATTCATCTTTTTCCACCGGTCTAGCCATCCCCATAGGGCATTGGCTATCACCCACGAATCGGTGTATAGGTAGAGCTTTTATTGCAGAATTATGCCGAAAAACAAATAAAACCCTTGTGTGCCAGGGAAATCCTAATTTGGCTTAGTTGGCAATAGTGGTCAGGCCTCTTTGACCCGTCTCTTCATAAATGCTCTTGTTATGATGCAGTTCTCATTTATGGCTCTCTGCTCAGGTTTTTCTGCTCACTATGAGCATGCAGCCTAACACATTGCTTCACTGGATGCTTCTTCCTCTGCCCTGCAAAAGCCCTGGCCTGAGAATTACAACTTGCTCAGCACTAGCTTGCTCTTATCAAAAGTAGAGTATAGAGTGAGTTCAGCAGTTTCCATCCACGCCAGAAGTGTCCTTACCTAGCATCCACTCTGCATTAAAATTCCACACTGAGTCTTCTTAAAGAGTAAAACTATATTTTGGAAATATACATCGGGCCAGAAACACCCACTTCATACTCTGCAAATTTTTTTGTTTGCTGCTTTAAAGAATGCTCACAAGATATTTTACTGGCTAAGTTACTGGATGGGAAGCAGTTCATGGATGAAGCTAAGAGCTTTCTGGAGATTTTTTTCTAACGCAGGCAAGTCCTCTGAGCCTCTTTGATCTTCTGTAACAAGACATCCCAGGAGAGTTACAACTCTTCCTGGAAACTGCCAGGATGAACAGAACAGTATTTTTCTCTCTTTTTTCTCTTAGTAAAGCATTTTGCCTTCTGGGCACAGTTTCCCAGATCTATATGTTTTTGGTTAGGGACATTTCAGCAGCAACAGAGAAGAAAGTACAGGGGTCAAAGAACAGAACATATCATCACAAGATCTTATTTTGGAGGGCAAGTTAGGAATACGGCACTGTGCTGTATGCCAGGACCTCATTGTCGCAGTGGGAGACGGGGACCAGTTTGATGCAAACAACGTCCAACTTTCTTTTTGCAAAAGGTCGATATATATACTTATTAAGCTAAGGCTAAAACAAGCGTGTTCACTACTGATTGGATGATTACATTATTACATACATCACATTACAAGCTAATTGGATATTAGTGAAAGCTTTGCGCAGTTCTCAAGTCTTTACGGTATGACACTACAGTCCGATAGGCCTTATCAAGTCTCTTGTTAGCAACTTCTACCTTTGTCAGTCAGCTCCTTATCGGACGGTTTCAAGCTGCTCCAACTGCCCACAAAGTGTCCTTTCCATGACCTCGTACATGCTGCTCTCGCTGTGCTTTAATGGAGTCCAAGGCCTGCTTTTTCTGTGTTCCAGGGTTTGTGGTTGAAAGACTCCATTACTAGCTTCTCTGTGCTAGCACTACGGGATGCTGTAGCCTCAATTCCCCCTTCCGTTTGTACCATAAAGACTCTCTTAACAGCGTGATCGATCAGTCGTTGAAAACATTGCAAAACACAGGGTAATAATATTGACAAAAACAAAAATACAAGCAAAACATAACAAACGGTTTTCAATAAACTTCGAATCCATCCAGTCAACCCCCACCCAGAAAACAGCTTGTCAAACCAGTCCCAATTATCTTCTAATTGCAGGCATTTCACTCCTCGTTTCAGCTGCTGGATGGCTGCATGGATGGACACAGAATGGTCAGACAAATTCATACAACACATTCCATTGAAATCTTCACAACCGTGACCATGCGCTAAAAGCAAAAAGTCTATTGCTGCACGGTTCTGCAAAGTTGCATGCCTAATGCTATCGACATCCATTAGCAAGCTTGTTAGTGCAAGGCTAGTTGCATTAGTTTGTTTTGCAAGCCAACAACCTAACTTTTTTAATGTCACTAGTGATTGTGCTGAGGCTACCCCTGTTGCTAATGCTGATGCGGCAATGATCTGAGCAGAATTCCAGAATTTAACACTGTCATCACAATCACTAGAAAAGGCATGTACACTTCTACGGTGGCGATATATTTTCCGCCATTGTAGAATTGTACTATCATTTGGTGCTAATAGGGAAAGTTTACCTATTGAGCATGGTCCACCTTTAATGTGTGAAGGAATGGCCGGCCATGCTCGATCTCCGCAAACTAAAAAGATTCCTGGGGGTAAGAGAAGGGGTAAGTTTGCTGACTTTGAGATGTTTGGAGAGATGTAATTGCACCAAGCAGATGCATTAGTAAAGATAGTATGTATGGGATTTACACTCCAAGCTCTAGACTGATTCTTTCCCGTGTAATTGAATTGCAAGCAGTAATCCATTTTTATAGAACCTAATAATTCTAATTCTTGAGGTTCCAAATCGGATGGAGGTAAGTATGCAACCCAACCATCCCAGTTGTCTACACAACCTGTGCCATTTGCTATCACCTTTTGATTCTGTGGTATCGGCCATTGATCAATGGGGACCCCCACTAAACATGTAGAGAAAGGGTTTTGAGGATTAGCTGTTGCAATGCAAATAGACTGTAGTCCCGATGTGTTAGCCAAAGTGATCCAAACATTTTCTTTTGGTAGTGTAAATGCCATACCTTCCTGGAAACAAGTGATAATGAAAGGGAAGATCATGCTTCTGACGGCGAGTTCTTGTAGGGGCGTATGTTTCTTGCGGGGTACCATCTGGGTCCTGAGTCTGTAGAGACACAAGCATATCCCCTTCCCCATGTAATTAGTTCGCATGGACCTTTATTGAGTCCTGTTTCTAGATCCCGAACCAGAACTAAGGGTCGTTTCTGAAACTGAAAAAGGTTATTTTTAACAAAATGTTTAGCAATTGGAAGTATGTCTGCAGATGTACAATTGAGAAAGTTTAGAGTATACAGAGCTTTGAGTACTCTTTCTTCCGGTATTGTTAAGACTCCAGTTCCCCCTTTTTGTTTAAGTAGGAGAGATTTAAGTGTTTGATGAGCCCTTTCTACTATTGCTTGGCCAGTAGGGGAATATGGGATTCTGTAACATGTTTTATTCCCCACTCGGCAAAAAAGGTTTGCAGTGAACGAGAAAGATATGCAGGACCATTATCCGGTTTTACTTGTTTTGGAACACCAAGAGAAGCAAAAGCTCGTAAAAAATGTCGTTTAACATCTTTAGCTGTTTCCCCAGTATGGCAAGAGGCATAAATAGCGCCTGAAAAGGTGTCGATGGAAACATGTAAATATTTCTGGCGTCCAAATTCAGGAAAGTGTGTTACATCGGTCTGCCAGATTTCCAAACTGTTAAGGCCATGGGGTACAGTGCCATGTGCATTAGAGACAATAGTATGATGCTGACAATCTGGGCAAGAAGAAACAATATCAGCGGCCTGTTGGTTAGATAAATTAAACTCTTTGCGAAGTCCCCTTGCATTAGTATGGAAGAAGGAATGGTGTAGCCGAGCTTGTGCAAAATTGTTAGGTAAAACAGTAACAGGTAATGTGAGTTTATCTGCTCTCTGATTTCCTTCTGCCAAAAAACGTGGAAGAGAAGTATGCGATCGAATATGTAACACAAAATAGGAATGTATACGAACATTGAGTAAAGAGATTAATTGCAGCAACAGAGAATATAAAAGGGAGTGAGAAAGTTGTTTCAGAGCAGACTGTTCTGCTCGTTGAACAATTCCTGCCACATATGCTGAATCTGTAATCAGATTAAATGAAACATCTGAAAATAATTGAAAGGCTCGGACTGCCGCCGCAAGTTCTACTATTTGGGAGGATCCAGGGTGATATGTGATATCAGAGTTCCAGGTTCCTCCTGAATCCTGCCAAGTAACGACGGCTTTATGGGATGCAGAAGATCCATCTGTAAAAACAGTGAGTGCTTATAAAGGAGTTGAAGAAAGTCGTGGAATCTCGACAAGTGGCAGAAAAGCATGCAGAAGTTTTGAAGGCGGATAATGATTAGAAAGTTGTCCTGTAAAATTCAAGATAGCCACCTGGAAAGAAAAACTGTGTTGAACAACAAAGTCAAGATAGGTCTCAGTAAATGGTATAAAAATAAAGGAAAAATCTCTACTAGCAATAGTAAAAATTCTGTGTCTCACTCTCATTATTATATCAGAAATCATTTCAATCTGTTGAGAGATATTTTTTGAAGCTTGGAAAGGCAAGAAAACCCATTCTAACATTAACAATGGTTCTGATAACGCTGTGTCCCATTGAAAAATGAGGCCTGAAAATTTGATATCATCTCGAATGATAGCGAGATTGAGGGGTAAGTCTGGCTCCCATCTCATTGCTTGTCTTTGCATAATAGCCTGGCCGACTTTGTCCAAGGCTTCTTTTGCTTCAGAAGTCAGGGATCGAGGAGCTGTAAGATCCGTATCCCCTCTTAACATGTTAAATAACGGAGATAGATCCGAATTAGAGATTCCTAATAAAGGACGTAACCAGTTTATAGTGCCCAATAATTTCTGTACGTCATGGAGAGTAGTGATGGATGCATCAATCGCCAAATTTTGTGGAGAGATTTTTTTGTCTGGATATTTTCCAGCCTAAATATTTCCATGGATCCTGTCGTTGTATCTTTTCGGGTGATATTTTTAGTCCAGCTGCACTTAGTGCAGTAGTCATTTCTTTAAATGTGCTTTCTAACTCTGGCTCCTTTTCTGTTGCAAGCAAAATGTCGTCCATATAATGATAGATCAGGGCCCTTGGGAACTTGCCTCGGACCGGAGCCAAAACCTGGGCTACATACCACTGACAGATAGTAGGACTATTTTTCATACCTTGTGGCAATACAGTCCAATGATACCTAAGCAAAGGTTCTCCCATATTAACAGAGGGTATAGAGAAGGCAAATTTAGGTGCATCATCAGGATGTAATGGAATATCAAAAAAGCAATCTTTAAGATCAATAATTATCATTGACCATTCCCTAGGTATCATTGTTGGTGAAGGCAAGCCTGGCTGTAATGCTCCCATAGGTTCCATTACAGCATTGACTCGTCTGAGAACATGTAACAACCGCCAATTCCCATTTTTCTTTCTTATTACAAAAACAGGGGTATTCCATGGACTAAATGTGGGGACTAAATGTCCCTTTTGTAATTGTTCCTGTACAAGTTGTCTGAGTGCACAGATTTTTTCCATTGGTAACGGCCACTGATTAACCCATACTGGATTCTCCGTTTTCCATTTTAATTTTGGGACTCTGCGTCTATCATCAGTGGCCATAATCAAAAAGGCTTTTCAAGTCGCAAACCCCATTGTGACAGCACGTCTCATCCCCATAAATTCAAAGGGATTTGACAAATAAAAGGTTTGACGGTTGCTGCATGCCCCTGAGGCCCTATTATTTGAACATGCTGTTGGCTCTGGAAACTTGTTCCAGTGCCCCCCACTCCTGCAAGTGACGACGCAGTCTGTGTAAGAGGCCAGCTAGGTGGCCATTTAGATTTAGATAAAACAGTAACATCAGCCCCAGTGTCAATAATTCCAGAAATGGTGATTCAATCAGACCCACTATAAACATTGCACGTAATTAAAGGTCTATCATTTCCAATATAATGAGTCCATAGAATTTGTGTAGGTCCCGTAGAGCCAAATGTTCCTTGTCTTTTTAATTGAGAGGAAGTAATTTGATCCGCCTCTCCTTGTATTAATAGAAGTTGTGCAATACGACTATTCTTCGGGACGATACAAGGTGGCGTCGGAGTCCAGGCCATGATAACAATGTCTATCGCATCAGAGTCAATGACTCCCGGGAGGATAAAAAGACCAGACAGGGTCGTTGACGATCTTCCTATTATAAGCCCTACAAGTCCTCTAGGTAATGGCCCCTTTGCTGTTGTTGGTATAAGGTGAACTGAGGGGTCTATCAATGTAACATCATTGGCTGTTGAGAGATCCAAGCCTGCGCTCCTGGTTGTTGCCCGGTATAAGACATTGGTGTCGGAGTAGCCGGCATCGGTTGTGGAGGTCGTGATGGTTGTTGCGTTGGTGTCGGGAAAGGGCTGGATGTCGGCAAGTAATTTGTTGTCGGAGCGCGGCGCCGCCCCGCGCTCTGTCTCCCATTTCCCTGTATTGTAGATTGGCGGGCTGGCAAAGGGTTACCATCTAGATCCCACCGGGAACGACATTGATTAACATAATGTCGACCTTTGCGACATCTTGGGCAGACAGGAACAGAAAGTCTACTTCTACAGTTTTTTTGCGAATGCCCAGTCCTGCCACACCCGTAACATGTAGAGGTTATTCCTGGGGGTCGAATTGGTGCCTGTTTTTGGTCGAATGGTCGGGACGCTGCGAAGGCAGCAGCCATGACTTCATATTTATGCTCGGCAGTTCCAAACCGCTTACATGCCTCCATCATTTCCACCAATGTAGGAGAAGGATTTGGCAATGTTTTTAATAATTTTTTACAGTCCGCATTAGCATTTTCCACTGCCAATTGAAGAAGGATAATATTTCGAGCATCCACATTATCTACCTGTTTTTCTAATGCCTGTTGCAATTTAGCGATAAAGTCCATGTACGGCTCTTTCGGACCCTGGATTATTGCAGTAAAAGCTTTTTGAGGCTTATCAGTATCGGGTATTTTTAAAAGAGCTTGTTTCGCTATCTGAGTATTCTCATTTAAGGCTTCTCTGGGAATTTCTCTAGCCTGCTGAGCTGGTTCGGTAAACTGTCCGGTTCCCATAAGATGATCGACAGTAACAGCCCGTAATGCTGGATTCTCTCCCGCAGCATATCGCTGTGCTAATCTTTCTGCCCCCCTTTTCCAGTTCGATTCCCATAAAAGTTGCTGTGAAGGATTAAGTAGTAATGAGGCCAGTGATTTCAAATCGTATGGAGTAAACGTATGGCTTTCACATATAGAAGTGAAAAGTCCCTGAAAATAATGCGATCCTAAACCATGATCGGCAGCCGTCCTACGGAGTTCTTTAACAATAGAAAAACCTAAGGCAGTCCATTGTGGGTCCCCCCTGCCTGGATACAAGACAGGAGCGACTACATGGCGTTTGCTTTTGCGGGATTCATTAGCCGAGGGTCTCAGAGGAATATAAATCTTGCATGCTATTTCCATTTCTCCTGCCCTTTCCGCGTCAGATTTAATAGCCGCCCAAACATTTCTCGGGTCATTATCACAGTCATCAGGGTAAAGATTAAGTTCTTCTGATGGATTAATTGGACCAGGGTCAAAAGGATCAGGCTCAGAGGGGTACGATGCGGCTAACACCGTTGGCTCGGGAAGCGCGGACAGGCGCGGAGAGGGTTTATCTGTTTTTGTTGTAGGAGAGGAGTCTTTTGCCTTAATTCTCTCGAAAACTATGAGTCACGGAGGTAGTAGTTTCGCAACATCTAAGTCGCCTTTCGTGCTAATATCCCACAATTTAATTCCTACACGGTCCCAAAAGTCTGTTTCAAAAATTATCAAGGCATTAACATCAGGGAAATTTTCCTTAGTCCATCTTAAAAGAGCTTTCAGGTCATGGCCAGAGACGGATTTGCCATCTCTATTAAGGAGGCTCTTTAAAGTATTATATACGTCTCGTTCCTCACTAGAGTTAACAGAACCCATAGTAGGATAGTTTCTCCAAGCTCACCTACCAATCGCGAGGAGGTGTGTGTGAGGGGCGCGCTCCCTCAGGGCCGGCTTCTCTTTCAGCCGCCGATTCTTTAATGCAGTCCTTGGAGACCTGCGACCAGAATCTTCATTAGCCGAATCACGTCGGGGTCACCATTTGTTGCAGTGGGAGACGGGGACCAGTTTGATGCAAACAACGTCCAACTTTCTTTTTGCAAAAGGTCGATATATATACTTATTAAGCTAAGGCTAAAACAAGCGTGTTCACTACTGATTGGATGATTACATTATTACATACATCACATTACAAGCTAATTGGATATTAGTGAAAGCTTTGCGCAGTTCTCAAGTCTTTACGGTATGACACTACAGTCCGATAGGCCTTATCAAGTCTCTTGTTAGCAACTTCTACCTTTGCCAGTCAGCTCCTTATCGGATGGTTTCAAGCTGCTCCAACTGCCCACAAAGTGTCCTTTCCATGACCTCGTACATGCTGCTCTCGCTGTGCTTTAATGGAGTCCAAGGCCTGCTTTTTCTGTGTTCCAGGGTTTGTGGTTGAAAGACTCCATTACTAGCTTCTCTGTGCTAGCACTACAGGATGCTGTAGCCTCACCTCATCACACAGTAAAACTGACCAAAGTCCTAGTTAGAGCTAACTGGAAAGGTTTAGACTAGGCAGTATCCCTTGATGGACATGCCTTTCTGTCAAAGCAGAAAAAGATTGTGAGAACTGTATGGTTCTGACAAAAACATAGAGTGAAAATATTTTTCACTTCATTTTGGAGTATTTTATATCATCTGTTATTATTTCCTGATTTTGTTTTTAATATTCCTACATAGTAGTGAAAAATAGGGAGTCAATATTATGGGAAAATGCTGTAGTTGAAAATCTGTGTTTCTGAGACTCTTCATATAGAAATGGATTTTTCACAATGCATACTGGAACAGGGACTAGGGTGACTACAGAACTGCCATCCTTGCAGGTATTCGGACCTCAGCTGAACATGACTTTGAGCAAACCCATGTAATTGGACCAGCTACGAGCAGGGAGTTGTATTTGAGCTTTTCAGAGACAACCCACATTATTCTGTATTCTGTGATGTAAGGCACGGGAAAAGGCTTGCTACAGCCTAAGATTTTTTTTCTCCATTTCATTTTCTTCTCCACAGAAAAGCATGAAGCGTAAAACATTACATTTTGAAAAACTAAAAATATTGCATGACACTGTCTCATATAGCAAAAGTGTGGTGGAGTCATTTGGTCTTGCTTTTAATACAGGTTTTATTTCCTTTCAATATTAAACAACCCCAATTTGAAGTGAGTCCTGATGGATTTGTCATCTCTGGGCCTGGCCTATTCTTGCAGCCGTATGACAATGCAATCCAGGCTGAAACTTCACAGCACTTGCACAACAGGGACTGACAGCAGCATCAGCTTCCCTGTCTATGCTTTTCTCAGTTACTTTCTGCACAGATGCAAACAGGATTCTTTGCCACATGTTCCCATTCTTTCATGTTAGAGGCAACCTCCACATGGTACCAGCTAGGACACGCTACTCTGGATCTAAGTTTTTTGCCCAGTCCAAAGAACTATTTGTGACTTGAGGTGCCTCTAGTGCCATTCATTAACTTCAGATTTAGTAAGCCTAAAATAGTTTCTACTTCCTTTTTACTTGTGTTTTACTGGAAAAGCAGTTGCTTCTCAGATTCCACTAACTCTCATCAAAGTAACTAAGACAATAAACATGTCTAATATATTATTATATTATTGCAATTGCGCATTTGTGCAATTTAGTATGTATAATACATGCACACATGCATACTAGATAACACAATGTATCTAATATGAATATACAAACCACCTGGCTTCCAAGCAGTAAATTCTGTGATCAACAACAACTACTCAGTGAACTGGCAAAAACTGTGCTTTATTGCCTTGAGGAAATAAAATGCACCTTGGTCCATTCCTCCTACCCACAGGTGAGGCTGGGTCCATGTCTGGTGTAAAACTGACCTAATTTCACCAATATGAATGGGGTGTACAAGGCAAAGATTGCTAGGAATCCACCCAATATGTTTGCAACCAGGTGTGAGCACAGGAACTAAAGATGCCCTGTAAGTGACACCCGGTGTCACACCATTGAGATCAATTTTCCATTTTCCTCAGTGCTTCAATTAGTTAACTTTGACATCCCCTTCTCTACTGGCTCCCAGTGCTGGTCACTTGGGAGCCCATGTGCTCCCAGGGTTGGGTGCAGAAGATGAAGTTGTCTGTACTGCCCTGCCCCTCTGCCTGCTGACACCAAGGTGCCAGACTCTCCTCTCTGATGGGCACCCATCCTGTGGTGGGCCCTGTATGAAGTACAGTGCCATGTTTTGTTCCCTGGCAGACTCCCTTTTGAAGGCACTAATCTCAATAGACTCTGGTCTAGAATTAGTCCTCTCACTCTAGTAACGCCAGGTACAGTGTTTTGTATGTTGCAAATCCTGATTACTGTTTTCTGCCACATCTGAAGGAAATCAAACAGCACACAAAGCTTTGTAGTTTTAGTGGCACAAATAATGTTACACAGCCATGTTCAAGTTCCCAGCATTTGTCATCCAGGCTGCTTGGTAAGTTTAACAGTATATTATAAGATTAACAACATATTATAGTTTAATATTATGCAATTAAAAAAAAAAATTCCTCCATGACAGAGACATTAGCACAGTAGAAAAAAAACGTTTATGGTATTGCAATCAAAACTGTTATGGAGGGGAAAGTTAGAATAAAGTTTGCCTAGGCAACATTAAATTTGTTACCTACTATATCCTGATTTTTGTAGTGGAAATTGTTTTCCTTTAATGCTGTTTCCTGTTATGTAGTTTAGAGAGGGAGTTTATCCCAGGCCAAAATCCTTACAAATTGCATCTCCTGTGGTTATTTCCCTTATGACAGATTGGAAATGGCTAGAAACCATGCCTGTCTGAACTACAATTTAAAAATTCTGGTTTAATTGTACCAGTGTAAAAACCTAATAGGCAGGTTTATACATCAGTTTTTTATATGGGCGCCTTGCTCCATTCAGAAAATTACAAATGATGAGGAGCCAAATGCTGGACCTCAAATCCTTCAAGGGTATCAGTGAGGTTCCCGAAACACCCACTAACTCACCAGCCACTGTCTCACCTACATACAAGTCTTCACTGTGCCTCCCACTTGTGCTAAGCCACAGCTTTCTCCTGCAAATCTCTGCACTAATCTGCTTAGTTTAGTTAAATAAAATTCAGTTAGCAGTAATAGTTAAGACTTCTGCAGATGTTAAAATGAATGTCCTGCTGGTTTTAATGCATGCCTGGCATCAGGCACTTCTGTAAGAATGGTTTTATCTGTTCCTTGGTTTGCTCATTTGCCTGACCTTGGTAGGCTTGTACTCAATTGAATTGCAACAGAGAAGGAGGCAGCCAAGGAAATAGCTGCCATCAGAAAGCATCTCATTGAAACCATGCTCTCCTACCCATTTAAAAGAATCTCGGTGACTTTCCACAGAGAAAAGGGCATCTCAGGGAGATTAAGGAAAAAATACTCATTCTTGACGTTTGCTACTCTCGATTCTCCAGGAACCATGGAGCCTTTCTTTTTTCCCTTTCCATTCACTTTGATCCTGCTCCAAAACTACTTCTGCCTCTTAATGAGGATTTCACTGCTTTCATTTCTGCTTTCTTTTCAACATCTACTCAAACACAATGCACATACACTAGCCTACATGCACAACCACAGGAGCTTCTTCTGAAGAGAACTTTGGTGCCCAAGAAAAGTGACAGCCCCAGTTCCACATTCGGTCTGTCCAGTCTAGGGAGACTGTTCTGTTCCTCGCTTTTACACAGTGCAAGCAATTTAGATTTGACAATTATGTAGTCTTTTTACACCCATGATCAGTGTTCTTAGTTGAAAAACACTGTTTACAATTGCAAAAGCTGTTTTCAGGCTATCAGTGCAAGGGAACAGTCCATTTCTGTCTCTGTTGTAAGGAGCACAGAACAGTGTTCCCTCCCTTGTCTCCATCCTGGCTTTGCCCAGTATGAACTGTTGGAGAATCAGAAGATCATTTCAGTTGGCGGCTAGGAGAATGAGGTGATTAACCGGCCAAGAAGTAGGTGTACAAAATGTCCCTTAGCCAAAAACAAAGGCACTTCTTCCAATTTGGCTTTCTTAGAGTCATAGGATAGCCTGTGCAGTGGGTAAGCTGGGGAGCACACTCTATGCATCACCTCCCAAATGGCAAGGCTCAGGGCACAGGGCCTCAGGTGGCACCTCGCTGTCAGTCTCCATCCTTTGTACAGTGCCTGCCCCCATTGGAGGCAGTGCTGAGAATCCAGCTAACCCGAGAGGCAGCTTGTTCTCTGCGTCCTTGCCTTGTGAAAGAAACCTCATCACAAGCAACAGGGTGTCCCTCAAACATATCAGTCCTTGGCTCTTCTTGCTGTAGGAGGAATTGCCAAATTTGTAGATAAGGGACCTGTCCTATTTCAGCTACTGATCTAAGGCTCAGTGATTTTATTTCCTGCTCTACCTCTGTATTAGGATTATAGAAACACAGAATATCTGAAATTTGAAAGGACTCACAAGGATCATCAACTCCTAGGACTACTAAACCATATGACTAAGAGTATTGTACAGACACACCTTAAACACTGACAAGCTGTCATGTCCCAGCCTCCCCCAGAGGGCAACTCCACTGACTCTCTTTCCCATCCTATCCCTCCTGAAGAGTTTATAACCACCCATGGCAGCACTCCAGTTGTGCAAATCATCCCACCATGTTTTCGTGATGGCGATTATATCATAGTTTTCTTGCCTCACAGTGGCTTCCAGTTCCCCTTGTTTGTTGTCCATACTGCATGCATTTGTGTAAAGGCACTTCAATTGGGCTGTTATTTCCACCCCTTTCCTAATTAGAATAGGCTTTAGTCCTGACTGTCTACTACCGGTGATTTGTATCCCACCAATAACCTTTGAATTTTGTCCCTCCTATGGAGCCCTCTCTTGTGCTTTTCACTGACAACTTTTCTTTGATGAGCAAGTCACGCGGACGCTCTCTGCTGAGATGAAGGAAGACTCAAATGATTGTTGCTCTCGGACGGAAGGAGCAGACTGCCGGGTTGTCTGTGACTTTGGCACTGGTGCATGAGGAAGACTTTTCACAGCAACACGTTTCAGTGCTAGCAGTTGGCAAAGGGCTCTACCTCTGAATGTAAAGAATCCGTGCAGCCGGAGTCTGCTGAGAATGCCCATGAAAGAGTGTGAAGCTTGATCAACAAAGCAAGAGCAGACTCGCTCTTTTCCTGTGGTTTTCAACCTCTGAGGCAGGAAGATCTTGTGGGGTAAATCATTTCTCGTCTAGCAGTTTTTCCTTAATGAGTATATCAGGACACTATACAGTCATGCGGACGGGCTCTGGCAGAGACGGGGAGAAGAGAAAAGAGGAGGCATGGCTTCGAGGCAAGATGGAGACTGGTGGGCCTGCCTGTTGAACCGCTGCCTGAGGAAGATTTTATGCAGCAAGCAGAGAGTTCTATCTCTGGATAAAAATGGCCCGTGCAGCTGGCGTCAGCTGTGAATGCACATGAATATTTGGATCGCACATCACTGAAGCCTTGCGGGGTGAAATATTTCTCCGCTGACAGCTTTCCTTTGATGAGCAAGACCTAGATATGTTACAGTCCTACGGACGCTCTCTGCTGAGATGGAGGAAGACTCAAATGACTGCTGTTCTGGGAGTTAAGGACCAGATCGCCACAACGTCTCTTAGTTTGGAACCACTGCCCGTTGAAGACTATTGACAGCAACACATTTCAGCGCTAGCAGTTGGCAGACAGTTGGCTGGAGTCTGCTGAGAAAGCATATGAATATTTGCATCTTTATCAGGGCTATGAAACCAAAGATAAGCAGAAGATCTCTTCTTGCTTCAATGAGCAACGCTCATTTGCTTCTTGGGCAGTCTCTGGCTGCAAGACTTTTTTAACATCTAGTGATTTCTCCTACTAAATACTGCTAGCTCTTTAGACAGCTCTGCAACAGAGAACATGGTGGTCTGCATCGTGCGTTAGAGCTCTATATTCTTCTGTGTTTTGGCCTCTTCCGCAGTGCCCACCTGGAGGTTTATAGAACGTCCAGCCCTCGCTCATAAAGGCAAACATGAGAAGATAGAAATGTGTTACCTTCTAATGCTCTTCTTTTACCAGTGCTTTCAAAACAGATAAACAGGAACCTGCTCTTGCAGAAGAGAGAGGGGAAATTAGCGAGCTTAAATTAGAAGGATGCATGGTACAATAGAGGACGCAAAAAGAAGTGCATAGCCGTATATAGGGAGCAAGAAATGATTTCTATACAGGGCTGCATGGGGAGAAAAAGAACGACATAGGGGCTCCATAACAAACTCCATATGAGGCAATTTTGGCCATTTTTGGGGCGATATAGGTCACACCCTAAGAGCAACAGAATGCACGATAGGGGCTGTAAAAGGGGTTCCATAGGAGGGACATTCAGAGCGTGGTAGGGGCTCTAGAGGGGGCTCCATATGGAGTGCTCAGGTTGGTTAGCGAGAGAGAGACAACCAGAGTGTCTGTGTCTTTCCTCAGAGCACTGATTTCATTTATGTCCCTTCTCAGCTGTGCCCATCCACGTGACTCTATGAAAGTTCATCAAAGGAAAGGCACTAGAGGAGAATTCTTTTTAGCATCTAGGATCTTCCTGTACAAGCGGTTTTAAATCACCAATAAACAGAATATTTGCCGTTGCTTCGATGAGCAATAGTCATTTGTTTTTTTGTGCATTCTCTGTAGATGCCAGCTGCAAGAATTATATGGTCTGGAGATAGCCCTTCTGTGAACTGTTAGTGCTGAAATGTGTTTGCTGAAAAAATTGTCCTCTGGCATCGGTTCACCAGAGCCAGACAACTTGACTGTGTGTGTCTTTGCTCCGAGCAAGACATCACTTTTTCCTGCCTTCTCTGACATGCCGCCTGCCTGTTTGCAAACGCTAGCTGCGTAAGCACATGAAAATTTGGATTGTTTGTCATTGAAGGAAGAGCAGATCGTTTGATTATTTGTGCTGTGAAAGCGTTGATAGAGGATGATCCTGCGGGGTGAAATGTTTCTCTGCTGACAGCTTTTCTTTGATGCGGAAGTCCTAGATGTGTTACCGTCAAGTGGACGCTCTATGCCGAGATAGTGGAAATCTCAAATCGATTCCTAAGCACAGCAGAGTGCGCGATAAAAGAAGCTCCATAGGAGGGACATTCAGAGAGTAACAGGGGCTTTAGAGAAAGCTCCATAGGAGAGACAAAGAGCAGGATAGGGGCTCCATATGCGGGACTTATCAGCCGGGATAGGATCTCTATAAGGAATTCCATGGGGGCGGCAGAGGGTGCGATAGAGGCTCAATAGAGGGCAGCATACGGGGTACAGAGGGTTCGATAAGTGCTCTTCAGAGGGGTCCATAGTGGAATCATAAGGGGAGCGATATGGGATCTCTACGGGGCAGCAGAAGTGCGACTGAGTGTGCTGAAAAGGCTGTAAAAGCGGCTCCATAGGAGGAAGAAAGGGAGCAAGAAACGGGCTCTATAGAGGGCTGCAGAGTGGAGAGAAAGATAGAGACAGAGGCTCGATAGCAGGCTCCATATGTGGAAATTCTTGGCGGTGATAGGAGCTCTAGAGGGAGTTCCATAGAGGAGACAAAAAGGGAGAGAGGTGCTCCAGAGAGAGCTTCATAGCCGTGACTTAGGTGGCTACATAGGACAGGAAAAGGGCAAGATATGGCCACCAAACCAGCTCGGGGCTGCTTCCCAAAGCCATGCACTTCCTCAGGGAGGCTGGTGCTGGGCTCATCCCCCTCTTCCACCTCCTCTTCTCTGCCCCCACAGGCTGGAGCACTGGCAGATCTGGTCGTGAATCCCCTGAGGGCTTCTCCAGAAAGGAGGAGAGGAAGTCACCTTGGCTGGTGACCTCCACTGCCTCCAGGAGACCGTCAAGGAAACTCAGCGTCTCCTGAAAAGACAGGTTCTCGGGGGGTCATCTGCCAGGTGTTCGTGGATGGCAGAGACAGGTGGATGCCCAGGAAGGTATTGGTGCTTCAGGCTGGACTCGTGGTGGCAGTGGCAGTGGTAAAAATGTTGCCCCTGTCAAAGTGCCCCTCGGTGGACTGGGTGCTGGGGATAGGCACCAGCAGCTCTGCGGAGACTGGAGCCACCGCTCTCTCCCCTCCACTGGAGTCACCATCAAGGATGGGGCCACACGTGTTGCCACTGCTGGGTTACTTGTGGCTTTCCCCCTCAGCCACATAGTGGGAGCTGCTGTAGTGGTTGCGTCATGGTGCCTTCTGGCTTTTGGTCGCTAAGGTCTCTCTAGGGTCTCCCAGGATGGAAAGTTGGGGCTCCCTGTGTTCTACCCCCCAACCGCCTCTCCAGCTCCTCCAGGGGAGGGAAGGGGTTCAAGGGCTTGAGGTGTCCAGCCACTGGTTCTGCATCAGACACATGAAGAGCCAACGGCCTTGGGTGCTCCTTGCGGGGTGAGGTCCTGTGCTAGTGAGATGGGGCCGGAAATCGGGGAGGAGACTCCCTTCCAGGAGGGGAAATGAGAGAGAAGGGTCCAAGGAATTGGCACATTCTCTGTAATTGGGATCTCCTGGGCATGGCCCGGTGAGGGCAGGGATGCTCCCCCAGGTTTCTGCAACTCTGTGCCAGAACTACTTGGGGACAGGGCTGGTGGGGATGCTGGGAGAGCCTGGGGTTGGTTGTCTGAAGGTGCTGAAGGAGCCAGGGTGCCAGAGCAACCAAGGGGTGCTGTACCTGCTGGTGGGGCTTGGTGGGCCTGCAGGGCCTGAGCTGCCACAGGCTGTTGGGGGACCAAGGCCACGGGCAAGGGCTGCTGCTACCCAGGCAGTGTCCACAGCATGGCTGAGCCTTGAAGAGAGACGGGAGCCACAGGCAGTGTCACTTCCGCTCTTGGCCCCAGGAGCATCCCCAGGCTGCAAGGCTTTGGCGTGGGTCTTTACCTCGAGTGCTGGAGGTTTGGGGGTTTATAACTGTCTGAAGGTGCTGGCTTTCTGAAAAGACCTGGGAGCCACCTGGTAGGAGCTGCCTTCCTGGCTGCGCCCTGGTGGTTTCTGTCTGTGATCTCAAAGGACTCCCTGGGGTCTTCTATGATGCAATGTTGGGGCTACCCATGTTCCAGCCCACACCAACAGCCTCCCCAGTTCCTCCAGGGGGAGATGGAGTCAGAGGGACAGGGAGCGGATCTCTTCCCCTGGCTTCCAGTGATAGGAATCCTGGGAATGGTTTAAGGCTGCTCCAGGGCAGGTTCAGTCATAACCTTCAGAAGCATTTCTTTACCGAGAGGGTGTAAAATACTGGGTCAGGCTTCCTGGAGAGGTGGTTGATGCGTTGATGCCCTGAACCGCCCCGTTTTTGAGAGGCATTTGGACCCTTCCCTTAAGAAGGTGCTTCTACTTCTTGTCACTTAATTTGCTGGAAATGGTCGCACGTCCTTACGAACTAAAATAATCTCATCTGCTCAGGTTCTGGGGAACTCTGCAATCAGCAGGGCCTCAGATGACTGCAGGGCAAAGCCTCCTGAAGGAGCTGCAGCGCTCTGGATGGGAGCAGGACTCTGCCCATGTCTCCACCACGCCCGGCAAAAGCTCTACAATTCTTGGGAGGGCAACACAGCCCTTTCACAGCCCTGGCAATGACCAGTAAACCCTGGGGCACTCCGGGGGGCAGCAAGGTCCCACCTGGGGCCTTTTTTAAAACACAGTTAGACAGGGTTATAGATAATCCCATCTTGGCTGGTGACCTCCACTGCCTCCAGGAAACCTTCAAGGAAACTCAGCGTCTCCTGAAAAGACAGGTTCTTGGGGGGCTCATCTGGCTTCTTTTCCTGACACTGGGCACCATTGAAGGGAGTCTGGCTCCATCTTCGTTACATTGTCCCTTCAGCTATTTATAGATATCGATGAGATCCCTCCTCCAAGTTTCCTCTTCTCAAGGTTAAAGAGTATGAACTCTCTGAGTCTGCCTTTGTATGAAAGGTACTCCACTCCCTTAATCACCTCCACGGCGTTTCACTGGACTCTCTCCAGCAGTTCCAGTGTTGAGGAGAGGGGAAGGATGATGTCCCTTGAGCTGTTGGCAAAAATTCTCCTAATCCTATCTGGCAGACAAGGATACCATTGGCCTTTCTTCCCATGAGGACACATTGCTGGCTCATGTTCTACTTCACAATATCATGAGGCATCTCTTGGCATATTTCTCTAGCCTATGGAGGACCTTCTGGATGACAGCAAAATTCTCTGGTGCCTCAGACACTCCTCCTGGTTTTGCGTAAATGGCAAACTTCCTGAGGGTACACTTTGCCCCATTATTCAAATAATTAATGAAGATGTTAAACAGTATTGGACTCAGTATTGACCCCTGGCGTAAACTGCATATGAAAATTTGTCCTTTAAATACATCGGTAGTTGATGAAATGATGTGGTGAAACATTTCCCCAGTGGTAGCTTTTACTCGTGAGCAAGATTTTAGGATCATGCGGATGCGCTCTGATGTGATGCTAGAAGTCTCTCATGACTGTTCCTCTCGCAGGCAAGGTGCAGACTACAGGGATGTCTGTGGTACCGCGGTCAGAGGCAGCATTTTGAGAAGATTCAGTTTATAGTGCTAGCCGGTAAGTGAAGGCGCTATCTCTGGACGAAAGTAGTCCTTGCAGCCGGAGCCTTCTGAGAAATCACGTGAAACAGTGTGAAGACTGCTCAACAAAGCAAGAGCAGACTCTCTGTTTCCTTGTATTTATAAGCCTACAAGAGAGGAAGACCCTGCCGGTTAAATCTTTTTTCCTCTAGCAGCTATTCATTGATGAGCAAGCCCTGGATGCTTTACAGTCAAGGGCATAGGCTCTGCTGTCGCTGGAGAAGACACAAGAGAATGCAGGTCACAGATTGCGCTGTGGAACCTCAGCCTGAGGTAGAAACCCGTTTCAGCACAAGCAGTTCGCACAGGGCTCTTCCTCTGCATGTAAAGAACAACAGCAAAGTGGGGCTGTTTCCCGGCCAGGCACCTGTCTGCTGTCTTACTGAGTGACTTTATCATTCTGCAACTGCGTGAAAAGAGGTTCTAGCGAGGTGTTGGTCTCTTCTCCCAAGTAATGAGTGACAGGACGAGAGGAAATGGCCTCAAGTTGTGCCAGGGGAGGTTTACATTAGACATCAGGAAAAAGTTTTTCACTGAAAGGGTAATCAGGCATTGGCACAGCCGCCCACAGAGGTGGTGGAGTCACCACCCCTGGAAGGTGTTTAAAAGGCAGGTAGACGTGGTGCTCAGGGATATTGTTTAGTAGTGGACGAGTACGGTTGGACTCAATGATCTCAAAGGTCTTTTACAACCAAACAATTCTATGACTACCCATCTTCCTTCCCTGTTGTCCCTGAGTATCACAGTATCACAGTATCATAAGGTTAGAAAGGACCTCCAAGATCATCGAGTCCAACCTATATCCCAACACTAACACCAACACTAACACCATCATCTAAACCATGGCACTCAGTGCCTCATCTAGTCTCCCCTTAAACACCTCCAGGGTCGGCGACTCCACCACCTCCCTGGGCAGCGCATTCCAATGGCCAATCGCCCTTTCAGTGAAGAACTTTTTCCTAACATCAAGTCTGACGAAGCTTGAGTCCATGCCCTCTAGTTCTGTCACTGGTCACCTGAGAGAAGAGACCAACCCCTGCCCGTCTACAACCTCCTTTTAGGTACTTGTAGAGAGCAATGAGGTCTCCCCTGAGCCTCCTCTTACTCAGATTAAACAGCCCCAACTCCCTCAGCCGCTCCTCATAGGGCTTGTGCTCCAGCCCCTTCACCATCTTCGTTGCCCTCCTCTGGACACACTCCAGCATCCTGACATCTTTCCCAAACTGGGGGGCCCAGAACTGTACACAGTATTCAAGATGAGGCCTGACCAGTGCCGTGAACAGGGGGACGATAACTTCTCTGGTCCTGCTCGCCACACTATTCCTGATGCAGGCCAGAATGCTATTGGCCTTCTTGGCCACCTGGGCACACTGCTGGCTCATGTTGAGCTTCCTGTCAACCAACACTCCCAGGTCCCATTCTGCCTGACTACTCTCCAGCCACTCTGTCCCCAGTCTATAGCTATGCATGGGATTGTTGTGTCCAAAATGAAGTACCAGTCATTTGGACTTATTAAACATCATCCCATTAGAATTGGCCCATGTCTCCAGTCTGTAGGGCCATCCTACCCTCTAACAGATCAACCCCTCCTCCCAGCTTGGTATCATCTGCAAACTTGATGATGATGGACTCAATCCCCTCATCCAGATCATCAATAAAGATATTAAACAGGACCGGACCCAACACCGATTCCTGAGGGACACCACTTATGACCGTCCCTAGGAGCTATGACTTTTGTTTTTTTTCTGGTAATAGGATTACTTGGATGTCTGCATGCGTGATTTGTCTTTGTGCAGGCTGATTCAAGGAGTCGGTATGGGATAACTAGGTGGTTTGCTTTGCCTTTCGGATGGAGATCAAATCACTTCTAGTGTGTAATCTCCATCTCTTCCATTTGTTGCCCTATGTACTCCTTCATACATGGACCCGCTAGGACGGAACTCAAACTTGCATACCTCTTAACTAGCCTGAGCCTGAGCTGGAAGATATAATTTTCCATAATGGAATAACTGCCTGTTCCTCAGTCCCCTCCCCACTGTGGTGTGGGATCAAGCTACAGCGTGATCATGCTGGAACAGAATCATAAAGTTTGCAATTCTGTTCATAGCAGACGAGAAATGTTTTTTAAACCATGTCAGAATATTCTAGTGTCAAGCATAGAAAACGGTGTCCTCGTTAAACATGCAACTGAGATTTTTTTTTTCTTTCTAATTAATTGTGCAAGTTCATTTGTATTTAGGCTTTCTTTTGTCCAGAAGAATTTCAGAAAGCTTCAGCATGTATACATAAACATCATCCCTGGTGTTTGCTGTGAAATCCTCTTTTTTGTTTTTTCTGATTCTTTCTGTGCTTCTTATCAGCATCTGCTCTGCCAATTTTAGCAGCTGCTAAACTCTGTGTTCTCTTCTTCATCATAAGTCAGACACTTGCCACTGCATGCACTGTGTACCAGGCTCCCTGCTGCCATTTCACTAATGTTCCCTTCTCCTCTGTGTCTCTGAAACGGGTGCACGAAGAAAACTTTTGACAGCAACAAGTTTCAGCGCTAGCAGTTCTCAGAGACGAATATATTGGCAAGGAACGGATTTCAGGTCTAACAGTACACAGAGACACTTATCTCTCGATGTAAAGCTTCTGTGCATCCCGAGTCTGCAGGGAAGCACAGGAAAATATGAATCGCTCATCACTGGACTATTACCAGTTCGTTTGATTACTTGTACTGCACAGACGAAGGCAGAGAATGAGCTTGCAGTGTGAAACATTTCTCGTCTGACAGGTTTCTTTTCTGAGAAACATCTAGACACTTTACAGTGATGCGGCTCCTAACTGCAGAGATGGATGAAGATTTAAATGACTGCTGCTATCGGAGGGAAGGAGCAGACCGACTGCTTTTCTGTGCCTTAGGAACGGGTGCACGAAGAAAACTTTTGACAGCAAGAAAAAGAACCTGTGGAGCCGGAGTCTGCTGAGAATGCCCAGGAATGCCCGCGTAGCTTGTTCGACTAAGCAAGAGCACACAGGCTCTCTCCCCAGAGGTTTCAACCTCCGTGGACAAAGGAGCTTGCGGGGTAACCGGTTTCCTCTAGCAGCCAGACCCCTGCGTTTTTCAGTCATGCGGAAGAGCTGTGGCAAAGACGGCAGAAGAGAGCATTGAAAGCACCGCTCCGAGGAAAAGAAGCAGACTGAAAGGCGTACCTGTGTGTGATGAACAGATGCCTGACGAATATATTGGCAAGGTGCTCTTCGGAGGGCTCCATAGCGGGATCATAAGGGGAGCGATATGGGCTCTCTAGGAGGCAGCAGAAGTGTGACTGAGTGTGCTGTAGAGGCTGTACAAGAGGCTCCATATGAGGAAGATAGGGAGCAAGAAATGGGCTCTATAGAGGGCTGCATAGTGGAGAGAAAGATAGAGATAGGGGCTCGATAGCAGGGAATTCTTGGCAGTAATAGAAAATCTAGAGGGAGTTCTGTGGAGGAGAGAGCAATTGCGTGATAAGGACTATGTATAAGACCCCACAGCGAGGACTCGAGGGGCACGATAGGGGCATGTGTAGAGGGTTCAGTGGGGAGAGAGGGCGTGATAGGGTCTCTAGGGGGTGCTCCTTTCAGGATAGAGAGGGCGTGATAAGTGCTCTATCGGGGTTCGGTAGCGTAGACCTAGGGGGCGAGCAAGAAAGGGGCTCCATACGTTGGACTTATTGGTCGTGAGGAGAGCTCTATAGAGGTTTCCATGAGTGCAAGACAGGGCATGAGAGGGTCTTTGTAGGAAGATGTAAACAGGGTACAGAGGGTGCGCTAAGTGCTCTACAAGGGGGCACAATATCAGGAACTTAGGGGGGTGCTTGAGGGGCTCTATAGAGGGCTCTATAGGCACAATACAGGAGGTGATAGGGGCTGTTCGATAGGTTCCCTAGGGACGGTGAAGGGGGCTCTATAGAGTGCTGCGAGATAAGGTCTCTAGAGAGGGCTCCACATGTGGGACTTATTAGCCGTGATAGGAGATCTACAGGGGCTTCCATGGGGGGACGTAGGGTATGATAGGGGCTCCACAAGTGACTCCATAGGTGGGATATAGGGAGCCCCAAACGGGTTCTATACAGGGCTCCATTGGCGAAACAGAGCAAGATAGGGGCTCTAGAGGGGGCACCATAAGCCCATTGCAGGGGGCGGTAATGATCGTAGAAGGGACTCCGTAGGAGGGAAGCAGGGACGGTTGAAAACGCCTCTCTAGAAGACTCCGTAGGGGAGAAAAAGAGCTAGATAGGGGCTCCATAGCAAACTCCTTATGCGGCACTTATTGGCCATTATGGGAGCTCTCCGTAGGTCGCACCCTAAGCGCAACAGAGGGTGCGATAAGGGCTGTTAAAGGGGCTCCATAGGAGGGACATTGAGAGCGTGAGAGGGACTCTAGAGACAGGTCCATAGGGGAGACAGAGAGAGATCGGGGCTCTAGATGTGGCGCCGTATGCCAACTTCAGGGCACGATAACGCCCGTAGAAGGGACTCCATAGGAGGGACAGAGGAAGAGTGATAGCACCTCTCTAGAAGGCATCATAGGAGAGAGAAAGTGTGAAAGAGGGGCTCTAGAGGGGGCTCCATATGCGGGACATATCGGCTGGGATGGGAGCTCTGTAGGGGGTTCCACGGGGGTGACAAAGGGCGTGATATGAGCTGAATAGGGGGCAGCATATGGGGTAGAGAGGGGTCGATACGTGCTCTATAGGGGGCACCAGAAGTGCGACTGAGTGTTCCAAAGAGTCTATCCATGCGACTCGATAGGAGAAAGAAAAGGAGCAAGAAACGGGCTCTATAGAGGGCTGCAGAGTGGAGAGAAAGATAGAGATAGGGGCTTGATAGCAGGCTCTGTCAGCGGGAGTTCTTGGCGGTGATAGGAGCTCTAGAGGGAGTTCCATGGAGGAGACAAAAAGGGAGAGAGGTGCTCCAGAGAGAGATCCATAGTGGCGACTTAGATGGCTCCATAGGACAGGAGAAGGGAAAGATATGGCCTCTAGAGAAGGATCTGCTCTGCCAATTTCAGCAGCTGCTAAACTCTGTGTTCTTGTCTTCATCAGAAGTCAGACACCTGCCACTGCATGCACTGTGTACCAGGCTCCCTGCTGCCTTTTGATTAATTTGCACCTCCCGCTTACGAGCACCTTTTAAAGCCCCTATCAAGCTTACCGAGCCCCCTATAGAACTCCTATCACACCACGTAAATTCCTGCTATGGTGTCCCAAGTATAGCAGTTATAGTGCCATGTGTACCCTGTACGTAGCCCCCTCTAGAGCCCCTGTCGCCCCCCCACTGTTGCACTCATGGAACCCCACCCCAGGAACTTCTCTCACAGCCAATGGATCCAGAAAGTGGCCCCCCTCTACAGCCCCTTGTCGCACTCTTCAAATACTGAGCCCCTTATACAGCCCCTATTGCGCTCTGTATCGCGCTTATGGAGCCCGCTACAGAGCCCCTATCACTAGTCTCTGGTTTTTTAGATCTGCTCAGCTTTATAGAAAGAAATACCAGTTCTTTCCCGGAGGGACAGTAGTATGCATAAACGTACAATAGATAGCAGCAGAGACCGTGGCATGGATCTAGGGGACTAATGCATTTACCTGGCTGTGCTCAGGCTTCTGCCGCGTTTCAGGGCATTGCCGTACTTGTCAATTTCAGTTCTCCTCCTCTTGCTACTCCAAGGCAGTACGAATGCTCTCTAGATCAAGCATCAAGGAGACCTTCTGCAGCTCCTGTGAATGCTTGCCATCCTCTTTGGAGCGCCTCATTTCAAAGAGCAAAGTGAACGCTCTTCACTGGCAGATACTTCTGCAAAGACCTGCAATTCCTCTCTCCCCCGTCCCAGACATTGTCAGCCTTGCGGACAAGCAGGGTGGTTAACAATGCATTCCCTGGGTTTTGGTCTTCCGAGGAGACAGGCAAACACTGAAGAACCTGCTGCTTTTTTTTAGTGATTTAATGCCTTCTATGGAAACAGATACACCAGCGGCTGAGAATACCCACTGCAGTGATGTGGCTGCTAACTGCAGAGACGGATGAAGATTTAAATGACTGCTGCTATTGGAGAGAAGGAGCAGACCGAATGCTTTTCTGTGACTTTGAAATGGCTGTACGAAGAAAACTTTTGACAGCAACACGTTTCAGCGCTAACACTTCTCAGACAGCTTTACCTCTTAGTGTAAAGAACCTGTGGAGCCGGAGTCTGCTGAGAATGCCATGAATGAGTGCAAAGTTTACTCAGCTAAGCAAGAGCACACAGGCTCTATACCTGTAGTTTTCAACCTCCGCGGCCAAACGAGCTAGCGGGGTAAATCGTTTCTCATCTAGCAGCCAGACCCCGGTGTTTTACTGTCATGCGGAAGAGCTGTGCCAGAGACGGCAGAAGAGAGCAGAGAAGGCACAGCTCCGGGGCAAGAAATGGGCTGAAGAACCCAAAAAATGCATTTAGGAACCCCAAAATCGGCTGGGGGACTAAAAATGGACAGAGTAACACAAAAGTAGACTGAGGGACTCCAAATTGGCGTAAAAAAAAATGGGCTGAGAAACACAAAAATGGATTGAGCAACCCAAAAATGGGCTGAGGAACCCAAAAAATGGATGGGTGAAACAAAAAAATGGGCTGAAGAAACGAAAAATGGATTGAGGAACCTAAAAATTGGCCGAGGGACCAAAAAATGCATTGCGGAACCAGAAAATAGGTCGAGGGATCCAAAAATGGATTGAGGAATGCAAGAATGGGCTGAGGAAGCAAAAAATGGATTGAGGAAACAAAAAATCAGCGGAAGGACCCCAAAATGGACAGAGGAACACAAAAATAGACTGAGGGACTCCAAAATGGCTTCAGAAACCAAAAAAATGGGTAGAGAAACACAAATATGGATCGAAGAAACCAAAAATGGGCCGAGGCACCCAAAAATAGTCTGAGAAACCCAAAAATGGTTTGAGAGACCCAAAAATGGGCTGAGGAAAAAAAAAATTGTTTGAGGGATCAAAAATGGGCTGAGGAACCTAAAAATGCGTTGAGAAAGAAAAAAATGGAATGAGGGACCCAAAAATGAATCGAGGAACCTAAAAATTGGCCGAGGGACCCCAAAACGCTTTGAGGAACCAGAAAAAGGGTCGAGGGACCCAAAAATGGACTGAGAGACTAAAAATGGGCTGAGGAACCCAAAAATGGGTTGAGGGACTCCAAAAATGAATGGATGAATCAAAAAATAGGCTGAGGGACTCCAAAATGGCTTGAGAAACCAAAAAATGTGCTGAGGGACCTAAAAATAGTTTGAAAAACCCTAAAATGGACTGAGAGACCTCAAAATGGACTGAGTAAACAAAAAAACGGACTGAGGAACCCAAAAATAGACTGAGAAAACCCAAAATGGATTCAGTGACCCCAAAATGGACACAGGAAACCGAAAACGGACTGAAGAACCCCAAAATGGTCTGAGAAACCGAAAAATGGATTGAGTGACCCAGAAATGGTCTGAGGAACCCAAAAATGGATTGAGGAACCCCAAAATCGGCTTAGAGACCCCAAAATGGCTTGAGAAAGTAAAAAAATGGGCTGAAAATTCCAAAAATGGATTGAAGGACCCCAAAAATGGCTGAGGAACACAAAAATAGTTTGAGGAAACCCAAAATGGGCTGAGAAACCGAAAAATGGATTGAAAAACCCAAAAATAGACTGAGAGACCCCAAAAATGGACTCATGAAATCGAAAAAGGACTGAGGGACCCAAAAATGGGCTGAGGAAAAGCAAAAATGGATTGAGGAACCCAAAAATGGGCTGAGGAAACCACAAATGGATGGAGTGACCCAAAAATGCGCTGAGGAAACCAAAAATGGATAGAGGAACCAAAAAATAAGCTGAGGAAACCAAAAATGGGATGAGGTACCCAAAAATGGATTGAGGAAACCAAAAACGGGCCGAGGAACCCAAAAAAACGATCGAGGAGCCCAAAAATGGGCGGAGAAACAGAAAAATGAACTGAGAAATACAAAAATGGATTGATAAACCCAAATATGGAATGAGAGACCCCAAAATGGACTCAGGAAATGGAAAATGAACGGAAGAAACCCAGAATAGTGTGAGGAACCCAAAAAAAACTTGAGAAACAAAAAAATTGGCTGAGGAACCCAAAAATGGGTTGAGGGACCCAAAAATGGATTGAGGAACCCAAAAATGGACTGAGGAAACGTATAATACTCTGAGAAACTAAAAAATGGTTTGAAAAAACCCCAAATTGGCTGAGGGACATCAAAATAGGCAGAGGGACCTCACAATGGGTTGACTGACCTCAAAATGGATGCCAAAACCCAAAAATGGACTGAGAAACACAAAAATGGATTGAGGAAAGCAAAAATGGGCTGAGGGACGAAAAATGAACTGAAGAAAAAAAATTGGGACGAGGGAGCTTAGAAATGGGCTGAGAAACCCAAAAATGTGCTGAGACTCCAAAATGGATTGCAGAACCCAAAAATGGATTGAGGGAAGCAAAAACGGGCTGAAAAACCCCAAATTTGGCTGAGAGACCCAAAAATGGATTGAGGAACCCAAAAATGGTCTGAGAAACGCAAAAATGGATTGAGGAACAAAAAAAAATGGATTGAGGAACCAAAAAATGGGCGGAGGGAACTAAAAATGGATTGAAAAACTCAAAAATGGTCTGAGACAACCAAAAATGGATTGAGGAACCCAAAAATGGGCTGACGTACCAAAAAATGCACCGAGGGAGTCAAAAAAGGATTGAGGAACGCAGAAATGCATTGAGGAAAGCAAAAATTGCCTGAGGGACTAAAAATGAACTGAAGAACAAAAAATGGGATGAGGGAGCTCTGAAATGGGCTGGGAAAACAAAAAATGGGCTGAGAAACCCAAAAATGTATTGAGGAATTAAGAAATGTATAGAAAACCCCAAAAATGGTCTGAGAAACCCAAAAATGGTCTGAGAAACCCAAAAACGGATTGAGGAACCCAAAACTTGACTGAGGGACCTAAGATGGTTTGAGGAACCCAAAAATGGGCTGAGAAACACAAAAATGGATTGAGGAAAACTAAAATGGACTGAGGAAACGCATAATGGTCTGAGAAACTAAAAAATGAATTGAGGAACCCAAAAAGTGATTCAAGAACCCAAAAACGGGCTGAGGGACCAAACGTGGATTGCAGAACCTAAAATGGACTGAGGGAAGCAAAAATGGGCTGAGGAACCCAAACTTTGTCTGAGAGAACCAAAAATCGATTGAGGAAGCCAAAAATGGGCTAACGTAACCAAAAATGCACTAAGGGACTCAAAAATTTATTGAGGAAACCAAAAATTGGCTGAGGGACCAAAAATGAACTTAAGAACAAAAAATGGGATGAGTGAGGTCTGAAATGGGCTGAGAAACCCAAAAATAGGCTGAGAAACCTGAAAATGGATTGAGGAATTCAAAAATGGATTGAGAAACCCAAAAATGGATTGAGGAATTAAAAAATGGATTGAGAAACCCAAAAATGGAATGAGGAAACCAAAAACGGGATGAGGGGCCTAAGAAAAAAAAACAGAACCCAAAAATGAACTGAGGGAAGCAAAAATGACTGAGGGAACAAAAATGAGCTGAAGAACAAAAAATTGGCATGAGAGAGCTCAAAAATGGGCACCGAAAAAAAAATGATTGAAGAACCGAAAAATGGGCTGAGAGACCCCAAAAATAAACTGAGGGACCAAAAAATAGACTGAGGGATCCAAAAATGGACTGAGGAACTGAAGTTGGATTCAGGAACCCAAAAACGGGCTGAGGGACCCAAAAATAGACTGACAGACTCAAAAATGGACTGACGAACCCAAATTTGATTGAGGCACCCAAAAACGGGCCGAGAAACCTAAAAATGGACTGAGGGACCTAAGAATAGGTTGATGGACCTCAAAATGGACTGATGGACCCAAAAACGAACTGAGGGACTCAAAAATGGATTGAGGAAACCAGAAATAGATTGAGGGACCCAAGAATGGATTGAGGAAGAGAAAAATGGGTTCAGGGATTCAAAAATGAGATGAGGGACCCAAAAATGGACCAAGATACCCCAAAATGGATTGAGGAAAGCAAAAATGGGCTGAGAAACCCAAAAATGGATTGAGGAATTCAAAAATAGATTGAGGAACCCAAAAATGAGCTGACGAACCCCAAAATGCACCGAGGGACTCAAAAATGGATTGAGGAACCCAGGAATCGTTTGAGGGACCCAAGAATGGATCGAGGAACCAAAAAATGGGTTCAGGGATTCAAAAATGAGATGAGGGACCCAAAAATGGATTGAGGAAAGCAAAAATGGGCTGAGAAACCCAAAAATGGATTGAGGAATTCAAAAATAGATTGAGGAACCCAAAAATGAGCTGACGAACCCCAAAATACACCGAGGGACTCAAAAATGGATTGAGGAACCCAGAAATGGATTGAGGGAACCAAGAATGGATCGCAGAAACCAAAAATGGATTGAGGACAGCAAAAATGGGCAGAGGGACCAAAAATGAACTGAAGAACAAAAAATTGGGACGAGGGAGCTCTGAAATGGGCTGGGAAAACTAAAAATGGGCTGAGAAAACCTAAAATAGATTGAGGAACCAAAAAATGGGCTAAGAAAAACCAAAAATGGATTGAAAAATTCAAAAATGGATTGAGATACCCAAGAATAAATTGAAGAACCAAAAAATGGGCAGAGAAATAAAAAAAAAGTGCTGATGAATAAAATATGGGCTGAGGGTACTAAAAATGGATTGAAGAACCAAAAAATGGGCTGAGAAACCCAAAAATGGTCTGAGAAACCCCAAAATGGATTGAGGAACCCCAAAATTGACTGAGGGACCCAAATTGGATTGAGTAACACAAAAATGGTCTGAGAAACACAAAAAAGCATGGAGGAACCCAAATATGGGATGAGAAACCCCAAAATGGTCTGAGAAACCCAAAATTGGATTGAGGAACCCCAAAATTGACTGAGGGACCCCAATTGGATTGAGGAACACAAAAATGGTCTGAGAAACTCAAGAATGGATTGAGGAACCCAAGAATGGGCTGAGGGAACTCAAAATAGGCAGAGGGACCTCACAATGGGTTGACTGACCTAAAAATGGAGTCCGGAACCCAAAAATGGGCTGAGGGACCTAAAAATGAACTGAAGAATACAAAATGGGATGAGGGAGCTCTGAAATGGCTGAGAAAACTAAAAATGGGCGGAAAAACCCAAAAATGGATTGAGGAATTAAAAAATGGATTGAGGAACCCAAAAATGGGCTGAGGGACATAAAAATAGGCAGAGGGACCTCACAATGGGTTGACTGACCTCAAAATGGATTCCGGAACCCAAAAATGGGCTGAGAAACACAAAAATAAACTGGATTACCGAACCAAAAATGGACTGAGGGACCCAAAATTGGATTGAGGAACCCAAAAAATTATTCAGGAACCCAAAAACGGGCTGAGGGACCTAAAAAAGCATGGAGGAATCCAAAAATGGACTGAGGGAAGCAAAAATGGGCTGAGGAACCCAAAATTTGGCTGAGAGACCCAAAAATGGATTGAGGAACCCAAATATGGTCTGAGAAAACCAAAAATGGATTGAGGAACCCAAAAATTGACTGAGGGACCCAAATTGGATCCAGGAACACAAAAATGGTCGGAGAAACACAAAAATGCATTAAGGAACCCAAAAATTTACTGAGGAGACTAAAAATGAACTGAAGAACAAAAAATGGGATGAGGGAGCTCTGAAAGGGCTGAGAAAACTAAAAATGGTCTGAGAAACCCAAAAATGGATTGAGGAACCCAAAAATGGAATGAGGAACCCAAAAATAGGCGGAAAATTCCAGAAAAGTGCTAGGAAATAAAAAAATAGGCTGAGAAACCCAAAAATGGATTGAGGAACCAAAAAAAGGATTGAGGAAGCAAAAAATGGGCGGAGAAATCTAAAAAAGTGCTGAGAAATCAAAATATTGGCTGGGAAACCCAAAAACGGATTTAGGAACCCAAAATTGGATTGAGGAGCCCCAAAACAGCCTGTGGGGCCTAAAAACAGATTGCAGAACCCAAAAATGGACTGAGGGAAGCAAAAATGACTGAGGGAACAAAAATGAGCTGAAGAACAAAAAATTGGCACGAGAGAGCTCTAAAATGGGCTGCGAAAAAAAACATTGATTGAAGAACCGAAAAATGGGCTGAGACCCCAAAAATAGACTGAGCGACCCAAAAATAGACTGAGCGATCCAAAAATGGACTGAGGAACCTAAGTTGGATTGAGGAACCCAAAAATGGGCTGAGGAATCCAGAAATAGACTGACAGACCCAAAAATGGACTGATGAACCCAAATTTGATTGAGGCACCCAAAAACGGGCCGAGAAACCTAAAAATGGACTGAGGGACCTAAGAATAGGTTGATGGACCTCAAAATGGACTGATGGACCCAAAAACGAACTGAGGGACTCAAAAATGGATTGAGGAAACCAGAAATAGATTGAGGGACCCAAGAATGGTTTGAGGAAGCGAAAAAAGGATTGAGGAACCCAGAAATGGATTGAGGAAAGCAAAAATTGGCTGAGGGACCAAAAATGAACTGAAGAACAAAAAATGGGATGAGGGTGCTATGAAATGGGCTGAGAAACCCAAAAATGGGCTGAGAAACCCAAAAATGGATTGAGGAATTCAGAAATTGATTGAGAAACCCCAAAATGGATTGAAAAATTCAAAACTGCATGAGAAACCCCAAAATGGATTGACGAACCCAAAAATGGGCTGACGTACCCAAAAATGCACTGAGGGACTCAAAAATGGATTGAGGAACCCAGAAATGGATTGAGGAAAGCAAAAAAATTGCGTGAGGGACCAAAAATGAACTGATGAACAAAAAAAGGGATGAGGGAGCTCTGAAATGGCTGAGAAAACTTAAAATGGGCTGAGAAATCCAATAATGGATTGAAGAATTAAAAAAATGGATTGAGAAACCCAAAAATGGATTGAGGAACCCAAAAATGGATTGAGGAACCAAAAAATGGGCTGACGTACCCAAAAATGCACTGAGGAACTCAAAAATGGATTGAGGAAAGCAAAAATTGGCTGAGGGACCAAAAATGAACTTCAGAACAAAAAATGGGATGAGGGAGTTCTGAAATGGGCTGAGAAACCCAAAAAAGGATTGAGGAACCCGAAAATGGGCTGAGGGGCCTAAAAAAAGATTGCAGAACCCAAAAATAGACTGAGGAAAGCAAAAATGGGCTGAGGGAACAAAAATGAGCTGAAGAACAAAAAATTGGAATGAGAGAGCTCAAAAATGGGCTGAGAGACCCAAAAATAGACTGAGGGACCCAAAAATGGACTGAGGAACCCAAATTGGATTGAGGAACCCAAAAATAGGCTGAGGGACCCAAAACTAGACAGAGGGACCCAAAAATGGACTGAGAAACCCAGAAATGGATTGAGGAAACCAAAAACGGGCCTAAAAACCTAAAAATGGACTGAGGGACGTAAAAATGGGTTGACAGACCTCAAAATGGACTGATGGACCCAAAAATGGACTGAGGGACTCAAAAATGGATTGAGGAACCCAGGAATAGTTTGAGGGACCCAAGAATGGATCGAGGAACCAAAAAATGGGTTCAGGGATTCAAAAATGAGATGAGGGACCCAAAAATGGGCCAAGATACCCCAAAATGGATTGAGGAAAGCAAAAATGGGCTGAGAAACCCAAAAATGGATTGAGGAATTAAAAAATAGATTGAGGAACCCAAAAATGAGCTGATGAACCCCAAAATGCACCGAGGGACTCAAAAATGGATTGAGGAACCCAGGAATCGTTTGAGGGACCCAAGAATGGATCGAGGAACCGAAAAATGGGTTCAGGGATTCAAAAATGAGATGAGGGACCCAAAATGGAGCAAGATACCGAAAAATGGATTGAGGAAAGCAAAAATGGGCTGAGAAACCCAAAAATGGATTGAGGAATTCAAAAATAGATTGAGGAACCCAAAAATGAGCTGACGAACCCCAAAATGCACCGAGGGACTCAAAAATGGATTGAGGAACCCAGAAATGGATTGAGGGAACCAAGAATGGATCGCAGAACCCAAAAATGGATTGAGGACAGCAAAAATGGGCAGAGGGACCAAAAATGAACTGAAGAACAAAAAATTGGGACGAGGGAGCTCTGAAATGGGCTGGGAAAACTAAAAATGGGCTGAGAAAACCTAAAATAGATTGAGGAACCAAAAAATGGGCTAAGAAAAACAAAAAATGGATTGAGGAACCCCAAAATTGACTGAGGGACCCAAATTGGATTGAGTAACACAAAAATGGTCTGAGAAACACAAAAAAGCATGGAGGAACCCAAATATGGGCTGAGAAACCCAAAAATGGTCTGAGAAACCCAAAATTGGATTGAGGAACCCCAAAATTGACTGAGGGACCCAAATTGGATTGAGTAACACAAAAATGGTCTGAGAAACACAAAAAAGCATGGAGGAACCCAAATATGGGCTGAGGGACCCCAATTGGATTGAGGAACACAAAAATGGTCTGAGAAACTCAAGAATGGATTGAGGAACCCAAGAATGGGCTGAGGGAACTCAAAATAGGCAGAGGGACCTCACAATGGGTTGACTGACCTAAAAATGGAGTCCGGAACCCAAAAATGGGCTGAGGGACCTAAAAATGAACTGAAGAATAGAAAATGGGATGAGGGAGCTCTGAAATGGCTGAGAAAACTAAAAATGGGCTGAAAAACCCCAAAATGGATTGAGGAATTAAAAAATGGATTGAGGAACCCAAAAGTGGGCTGAGAAACACAAAAATGGATTGAGGAAGCCAAAAATGGACTGAGGAAACGCATAATGGTCTGAGAAATTAAAAAATGGATTGAAGAACCCAAAAATGGGCTGAGGGACATAAAAATAGGCAGAGGGACCTCACAATGGGTTGACTGACCTCAAAATGGATTCCGGAACCCAAAAATGGGCTGAGAAACACAAAAATAAACTGGATTACCGAACCAAAAATGGACTGAGGGACCCAAAATTGGATTGAGGAACCCAAAAAATTATTCAGGAACCCAAAAACGGGCTGAGGGACCTAAAAAAGCATGGAGGAATCCAAAAATGGACTGAGGGAAGCAAAAATGACTGAGGGAACAAAAATGAGCTGAAGAACAAAAAATTGGCACGAGAGAGCTCTAAAATGGGCTGCGATAAAAAACATTGATTGAAGAACGGAAAAATGGGCTGAGACCCCAAAAATAGACTGCGCGACCCAAAAATAGACTGAGCGATCCAAAAATGGACAGAGGAACCTAAGTTGGATTGAGGAACCCAAAAATGGGCTGAGGAATCCAGAAATAGACTGACAGACCCAAAAATGGACTGATGAACCCAAATTTGATTTAGGCACCCAAAAACGGGCCGAGAAACCTAAAAATGGACTGAGGGACCTAAGAATAGGTTGATGGACCTCAAAATGGACTGATGGACCCTAAAACGAACTGAGGGACCCAAGAATGGATTGAGGAAGCGAAAAAAGGATTGAGGAACCCAGAAATGGATTGAGGAAAGCAAAAATTGGCTGAGGGACCAAAAATGAACTGAAGAACAAAAAATGGGATGAGGGTGCTCTGAAATGGGCTGAGAAACCCAAAAAAGGATTGAGGAACCCGAAAATGGGCTGAGGGGCCTAAAAAAAGATTGCAGAACCCAAAAATAGACTGAGGGAAGCAAAAATGGGCTGAGGGAACAAAAATGAGCTGAAGAACAAAAAATTGGAATGAGAGAGCTCAAAAATGGGCTGCGAAAAAAAAATTGATTGAAGAACGGAAAAATGGGCTGAGAGACCCAAAAATAGACAGAGGGACCCAAAAATGGACTGAGAAACCCAGAAATGGATTGAGGAAACCAAGAACGGGCCTAGAAACCTAAAAATGGACTGAGGGACGTAAAAATGGGTTGACAGACCTCAAAATGGACTGATGGACCCAAAAATGGACTGAGGGACTCAAAAATGGATTGAGGAACCCAGGAATAGTTTGAGGGACCCAAGAATGGATCGAGGAACCGAAAAATGGGTTCAGGGATTCAAAAATGAGATGAGGGACCCAAAAATGGACCAAGATACCCCAAAATGGATTGAGGAAAGCAAAAATGGGCTGAGAAACCCAAAAATGGATTGAGGAATTCAAAAATAGATTGAGGAACCCAAAAATGAGCTGACGAACCCCAAAATGCACCGAGGGACTCAAAAATGGATTGAGGAACCCAGGAATAGTTTGAGGGACCCAAGAATGGATCGAGGAACCGAAAAATGGGTTCAGGGATTCAAAAATGAGATGAGGGACCCAAAAATGGATTGAGGAAAGCAAAAATGGGCTGAGAAACCCAAAAATGGATTGAGGAATTCAAAAATAGATTGAGGAACCCAAAAATGAGCTGACGAACCCCAAAATGCACCGAGGGACTCAAAAATGGATTGAGGAACCCAGAAATGGATTGAGGGAACCAAGAATGGATCGCAGAACCCAAAAATGGATTGAGGACAGCAAAAATGGGCAGAGGGACCAAAAATGAACTGAAGAACAAAAAATTGGGACGAGGGAGCTCTGAAATGGGCTGGGAAAACTAAAAATGGCCTGAAAAACCCAAAAATGGATTGAGGAATTAAAAAATGGATTGAGGAACCCAAAAGTGGGCTGAGAAACACAAAAATGGATTGAGGAAGCCAAAAATGGACTGAGGAAACGCATAATGGTCTGAGAAATTAAAAAATGGATTGAAGAACCCAAAAATAGGCAGAGGGACCTCACAATGGGTTGACTGACCTCAAAATGGATTCCGGAACCCAAAAATGGGCTGAGAAACACAAAAATAAACTGGATTACTGAACCAAAAATGGACTGAGGGAGCCAAAATTGGATTGAGGAACCCAAAAAATTATTCAGGAACCCAAAAACGGGCTGAGTGACCTAAAAAAGCATGGAGGAATCCAAAAATGGAGTCCGGAACCCAAAAATGGGCTGAGGAACCCAAAATTTGGCTGAGAGACCCAAAAATGGATTGAGGAACCCAAATATGGTCTGAGAAAACCAAAAATGGATTGAGGAACCCAAAAATTGACTGAGGGACCCAAATTGGATCCAGGAACACAAAAATGGTCGGAGAAACACAAAAATGCATTGAGGAACCCAAAAATTAACTGAGGAGACTAAAAATGAACTGAAGAACAAAAAATGGGATGAGGGAGCTCTGAAAGGGCTGAGAAAACTAAAAATGGGCTGAGAAACCCATAAATGGATTGAGGAACCCAAAAATGGATTGAGGAGCCCAAAAACAGCCTGTGGGGCCTAAAAACAGATTGCAGAACCCAAAAATGGACTGAGGGAAGAAAAAAATGGGCTGAGGGAACAAAAATGAGCTGAAGAACAAACAATTGGGATGAGAGAGCTCAAAAATGGGCTGCGAAAAATAAAAATTGAATGAAGAACCCAAAAATGGGCTGAGGGACCCAAAAATAGACTGAGGGACCCAAAAACGGACTGAGGAACGCAAATTGGATTGAGGAACCCAAAAATGGGTTGAGAGACCCAAAAAAAGACTGAGAGACAAAAAAATGGATTGAGGAACCCAAATTGGATTGAGGAACCCAAAAACTGGCTGAGAAACTCAGAAATGGATTGAGGAACCCAGAAATGAATTGAGGAAAGAAAAAATTGGCTGAGGGTCCAAAAATGAACTGAAGACCAAAAAATGGAATGAGGAAGCTCTCAAATGGCTGAAAAAAACTGAAAATGGGCTGAGAAACCCAAAAATGGATTGAAGAATTAAAAAATGGATTGAGAAACCAAAAAATGGATTGAGGAACCCAAAAAAGGATTAAGGAACAAAAAATGGGCGGAGGGAACTAAAAATGGATTGGATAACCCCCAAATGGCCTGAGAAACCCAAAAATGGTCTGAGAAACCCAAAAATGGATTGAGGAATCAAAAAATTGACTGAGGAAATGGATAATGGTCTGAGAAATTCAAAAAGGGATTGAAGAACCCAAAAATGGGCTGAGGGACATCAAAATAAGGCAGAGGGACCTCACAATGGGTGACTGACCTCAAAATGGATTCCGGAACCCAAAAGTCTGCTGAGAAACACAAAAATGGGCTGATGTACCAAAAAATGCACTGAGGGTCTCAAAAATGGATTGAGGAACCCAGAAAAGGACTGAGGGAACGAAGAATCGATCGCAGAACCCAAAAATGGGATTGAGGAAAGCAAAGTTGGCTTAGGGAACAAAAATGAACGGTCGATAAAAAAATTGAGACGGGGGAGCTAAAAAATGGGCTGAGAAAATAAAAAATTGATTGAAGAACCAAAAAAAGGCTGAGGGACCCAAAAATAGACTGAGGGACCCAAAAATGGACCGAGGGACTCAAAAATAGACTGAAAGACCCAAATTGGATTGAGAACCCAAAAACGGGAAGAGAAACCAAAAAAAATGGACTGAGGGACCTAAAAATGGGTTGACGGACCTCAAAATGGGCTGATGGTCCCAAAAATAGACTGAGGGACACAAAAACGGATTGAGGAACCCCGAAATGGATTGAAGGACCCAAGAATGGATCGAGGAACCCAAAAATGGATTGATTAACCCAAAAATGAACTGAGGCTTCAGGGATTCAAAAATGAGATGAGGGACCCAAAAATGGATCGAGATACCAAAAAATGGATTCAGGAACCCAAAAATGGTCTGAGAAACCCGAAATCGGATTGACGAACCAAAAAATGGGCAGAGAAACCAAAAAAATGGACTGAGGGAACTAAAAATGGATTGAAGAACCCAAAAATGGGCTGAGAAACCCAAAAATGGTCTGAGAAACCCAAAAATGTATTAAGGAATCTAATAATTGACTGAGAGACCCAAATTGGATTGAGGAACCCAAAAATGGGCTGAGGGACATGAAAATAGGCAGAGGGACCTCACAATGGGTTGACTGACCTCAAAATGGATTGAAAAACCCCAAAATGGGCTGAGAAACACAAAAATAAACTGGATTAACCAACCAAAAATGGACTGAGAGACCCAAAAATGGATTGAGAAAACGAAAAAGTGATTCAGGAACCCCAAAACGGGTTGAGGGACCTAAAAATGGATTACAAAACCCAAAAATGGACTGATGGAAGAAAATGGGCTGAGGAACTCAAAATTTGGCTGAGAGACCCAAAAATGGATTGAGGAACACAAAAATGATCTGAGAAACTCAAGAATGGATTGAGGAACCCAAAAATGGGCTGAGGGAACCCAAAAATAGGCAGAGGGACCTCAAAATGGGTTGACTGACCTCAAAATGGAGTCTGGAACCCAAAAATGGGCTGAGAAACACAAAAATAAACTGGATTACCGAACCAAAAATGGAATGAGGGACCCAAAATTGGATTGAGGAACCCAAAAAATTATTCAGGAACCCAAAAACGGGCTGAGGGACCTAAAAATGGATTAAGAAATCTCAAAAAAAGGGCCGAGGGACCCAAAAATAGATTGAGGGACCCGAAAATGGGCTGAGGAAGTAAAAAATGGATTGAGGAACAGAAAAATCGGCAGAGGGAACCAAAAAAGGACAGAGGAATACAAAAATAGACTGAGGGACTCCAATCTGGCTTGAAAAACAAAAAAATGGGCTGAGAAACACAAAAATGCATTGAGCAACCTGAAAATGGGCTGAGAAACACAAAAATGGTTTGAGGAACCGAAAACTGGACTGAGAGACCCAAAAATGGCTTGAGGAACCCAAAAATGGGCTGAGAAAAGCAAAAATGGATTGAGGAACACAAAAATTGATTGAGTGACCCAAAAATGGTCTGAGGAAACCAATAATGGGCTGAGAGACCCAAAAATGGTTCGAGGGACCCGAAAATAGGCAGAGGGAAGAAAAATGGGCTGAGAAACCTAAAAATGCATTGAGGAAGACAAAAATGGGCTGAGGGACCCCAAGAATGGCTTGAGAAACAAAAAACATGGGCTGAGAATTTAAAAAATGGATTGAGGAACCCAAAAATTGTCTGAGAAACACAAAAATGGATTGAGTGACCCAAAAATGGGCTGAGGAACACAAAAATGGGCTGAAAGACGCAAAAATCGATTGAGGGACCCAGAAAGAGGCAGAGAGACCCAAAAATGCATTTAGGAACCCAAAAATATGTGGTCAGATCACAAAACGGTTTGAGAATCCAAAAAAAATGGGCTGATAAACCCATGAAATGCATTGAGGGCCTAAAAAATGTGCTGAGGAACCCAAAGCTGGATTGAAGAACCAGAAAAAGGGCCGAGGGACCCAAAAATAATTTGAGGAACCAGAAAAAAACTGAGGGAACCAAAAATGGATTGAGGAACTAAAAAATGGGCTGAGGAACCCTCAAAATGGCTTGAGAAACAAAAAAATAGTGTGAGACCCCAAAAATGGGTTGAGGGCCTAAAAAACGGGCGAAGGAACCCAAAAATTAATTGAGGAAACAGAAAAAGAACCGAGGGACCCAAAAATGGATTGAGGGAACAAAAAATGGGCTGAGGGAGCAAAAAATGGATTGAAAATCCCCAAAATCGAATGAGGGACACAAAAATAGACTGAAATACACTGAGCGATGCCAAAATGGGTTCCTCAATCCAATTTCCATTTTTGAGTTTCTCAGCCCATTTTTGGGTTCTTCAATGACTTTTTTTCGCAGCCCATTTTTGAGCTCTCTCATCCCAGTTTTTTGTTCTTCAGCTCATTTTTGTTCCCTCAGCCCATTTTTTCTTCCCTCAGTCCATTTTTGGGTTCAGCAATCTATTTTTAGGCCCCTCAGCCCATTTTCGGGTTCCTCAATCCTTTTTTGGGTTTCTCAGCCCATTTCAGAACTCCCTCATCCCATTTTTTTTCTGAAGTTCATTTTTGGTCCCTCAGCCAATTTTTGCTTTCCTCAATCCATTTTTGAGTTCCTCAGTGCATTTTTGGGTACGTCAGCCCATTTTTTGGTTCCTCAATCCATTTTTGGGTTCCTCAATCCATTTTTGGGTTTCTCAATCCATTTTTGATTTCCTCAATCCATTTTTGGGTTTCTCAGCCCATTTTTTGGTTTCTCAGCCCATTTCAGAGCTCCCTCATCCCATTTTTTTTTCTTCAGTTCATCTTTGGTCCCTCAGCCAATTTTTGCTTTCCTCAATCCATTTCTGGGTTCCTCAATCCCTTTTTGAGTTCCTCAGTGCATTTTTGGGTGCGTCAGCCCATTTTTGGGTTTCTCAATCCATTTTTGTGTTTCTCAGCCCTTTTATGGGTTCCGGAATCCATTTTGAGGTCAGTCAACCCATTGTGAGGTGTCTGCCTATTTTGATGTCCCTCAGCCCATTTCTGAGTTCTTCAATCCATTTTCGAGTTTCTCAGCCCTTTTTTGCGTTCCTCAATCCAATTTGGGTCACTCAGTCAATCTTTGGGTTCCTCAGTCCATTTTTGGGTTTCTCAATCCATTTTTTAATTCCTCAATCCATTTTTTGGTTTATCAGATTTTTTTTAGGTTTCCCAGCCCATTTCAGAGCTCCCACAATCCATTTTTTGTTCTTCAGTTCATATTTGGTCGCTCAGCCAATTTTTGCTTTCCTCAATCCATTTCTGGGTTCCTCAAGCCATCTTTGAGTCCCTCACTGCATTTTTGGGTATGTCAGCCCATTTTTCGTTCCTCAATACATTTGTGGTTTTCTCAGACCATTTTTGGGTTCCTCAATCCATTTTTGGGTCTTTCAGCCAAATTTTGGGTTCCTCAGCCCATTTCAGCTTCTCTCAGTCCATTTTTGGGTTCTACAATCTATTTTTAGGTCCCTCAGCCCTTTTTGGGGTTCCTCAATCCATTTTTGGTTTCCTCAATCCATTTTTTGGGTTTCTCAAATCATTTTTGAATGTTTCAATCCATTTTTGTGTTTCTCAGCCTTTTTTTTGTTTCCTCAATCCATTTTTGGGTCTCAATCCCTTTTTTAATTCCTCAATCCATTTTTGGGTTTCTCAGTCCATTTTTGGGTTTCTCAGCCCATTTCAGAGCTCCGTCATCCCATTTTTTTTTCTTCAGTTCATTTTTGGTCCCTCAATCAATTTTTGCTTTCTTCCATTCATTTTTGGGTTGTGCAATCCATTCTTGGTTCCCTCAATCCATTTCTGGGTTCCTCAATCCATTTTTGAGTCCCTCAGTGCATTTTGGGGTACGTCAGCCCATTTTTGTGTTCCTCAATCCATTTTTGGGTTTCTCAGACCATCTTTGGGTTTCTCAGTTCATTTTTGGTCCCTCAGCCCATTTTTGCTTTGCTTAATCCATTTTTGGTTATCTCTATCCATTTTTTGGTCCCTCATCTCATTTTTGAATCCCTGAATACATTTTTGGTTTCCTCGATCCACTCTTGGGTCTCTCAATCCATTTCTCGGTTCCTCAATCTATTTTTGAGTCCCTCAGTCCATTTTTTGGGTCCTCCAGCCTATTTTGTGGTCCATCAACCTATTGATATGTCTCTCAGTCCATTTTTAGGTTTCTCGGACCATTTTTCTGTTCCTCAATAGAATTTGGGTTCCTCAGTCCATTTTTAGGTCCCTCAGTTTATTTTTGGGTCCCTCAGCCGATTTTTGGGTTCCTCAATCCAATTTCGGTTCCTCCGTCTATTTTTGGGTCCCTCAGTCTATTTTTGGGTCCATCAGCCCATTTTTGTGTTCTTCAATTAATTTTTTATTTTCTCAGCACATTTTTGAGCTCCCTCATCCTAATTTTTGTTCTTCAGTTCATTTTTGTTCCCTCAGTCCATTTTTGGGTTCTGCAATCTATTTTTAGGCCCCTCAGCTGGTTTTAGGGTTCCTCAATCCATTTTTGTTTTCTCAGCCCATTTTTTGATTCACTAGCATTTTTTTTATTTCTCCTACCATTTTTTTGTTCCTCAATCCATTTATGGCTTCCTGAATCCATTTTTGTTTTTCTCAGACCATTTTTGGGTTTCTCAGTCCATTTTGGGGTTTCTCAACTCATTTCAGAACTCCCTCATCCCATTTTTTGTTCTTCAGTTCATATTTGTTCGCTCAGCCAATTTTTGCTTTCCTCAATCCATTTTTGGGTTCTGCGATCCATTCTTGGTTCCTTCAATCCATTTCTGGGTTGCTCAATCCATCTTTGAGTCCCTCAGTGTATTTTTGGATACGTCAGCCCATTTTTGGGTTCCTCAATCCATTTTTGGGTTTCTCATACCATTTTTGGGTTCCTCAATCCATTTTTGGGTCTCTCAGCCAAATTTTAGGTTCCTCAGCCCATTTCAGCTTCTCTCAGACCGTTATTGGGTACTGCGATCTATTTTTAGATCCCTCAGCCCTTTTTGGGGTTCCTTAATCCATTTTTGGTTTCCTCAATCCATTTTTTGGGTTTCTCAGCCCATTTTTTGATTCCTCAGCACTTTTTTGGATTTCTCCACCCATTTTTTGGTTCCTCAATCCATTTTTGGGTCTCAATCCCTTTTTTTAATTTCTTAAATCCATTTTTAGGTTTCTCAGCCCATTTTTGGGTTTCTCAGCCCATTTCAGAGCTCGCTCATCCTATTTTTTTTTCTTCAGTTCATTTTTGGTCCCTCAGCCAATTTTTGCTTTCCTCAATCCATTTTCGGGTTCTGCGATCCATTCTTGGTTCCCTCAATCCATTCCTGGGTTCCTCAATCCTTTTTTGGTTCTCTCAGCCAAATTTTGGGTTCCTCAGCCCATCTTTGGGTTCCTGAATCCATTTTTGTGTTTCTCAGCCCATTTTTTTGTTTCTCAAGCCATTTTGGAGTCCCTCAGCGTATTTTTCGTTTTGCCCATCTATTTTTGTGTTTCTCAGCTTATTTTCGGGTCCCTCAGTCCATTTTTGGGTTCAATGCGGTGGACATGGCACGATGGGGGCTCTAGAGAGGACCAAATACGAGGCACACAGGGCTCGATAAATTCTATAGGGGCGACACAAGGCTCGATAACTGCTCTATAGGGAGCTCCACAGCGGGGACGTAGGGGGCGTGATAAAGGCTTCATAGCGGGCTCCACAGGAGAGAGAGAAAGTAAGAAACGGGGGATGTAGTGGGAGATCCATATGGGGTACACGGGGTACAATGAGTAGTCTAACAAGGGCTCCGTTTTGGGGACTTAGTGAGTGCGATAAAGTCTGTTCAAAGGGCCCTACGGGGGAGAGAAAGGGTGAGATCAGGGCTGTCGTGGGGGCTCCATACAGGGTACACAGGTCGCAGTTTTGCCCTACTGAGGGTTCCATAGTGGGGACTTAGGAGGTGCTATGGGGTCTCTATTGGCTGTTCCATAGGGGAGACAAAGAGCGACACAGAGTGGGTCCATATGCGAGACCTGCTGGCCGCTATGAAAGCTCTATAGGGGTTTCAGTAAGGTCTACACAAAGCTCGATAGGAGCCATAAACCAGGCTGTTTATGGGATACAGAGATTGCGACATGTTCTCTATAGGGAGCTCCATAGCAGGGATTTTAGGGGCACGACAGGGACTCTATAGAGCGCTCCATAGAGTGCTCCATAGGGGAGAGAAAGAGTGCCATAGTGGCTTTAGGGGTGGCTCCATATGCGGCAATTATTGGCTGCTATAAAGCTCTACATGGGTTTCCGCAGGTTCTACAAAGGGTGCATGCCTCTTAACTAGCCTGAGCCTGAGCTGGAAGATATAATTTTCCATAATGGAATAACTGCCTGTTCCTCAGTCCCCTCCCCACTGGGGTGTAGAATCAACCCACAGCGTGATCGTGCTGGAACAGAATCATAAAGGTTGCAATTCTGTTCATAACAGACGAGCAATGAGCAATGTTTTTTAGAAATCATGTCAGAATATTCTAGTGTCAAAAAATTACAATTTTGTGTGGAAGAGTTACCACAAGTGAATCTTTGTTTTTAAGTAGCTGTATGAGGCGTAGAAAACGGTGTCCTTGTTAAACACGTAATTGAGGTTTTTTTCTTTCTAATTAATTTTGCAAGGTCTTTTGTATTCAGGCTTTGGTATGTCCAGAAGACTTTCAGAAAGCTTCAGCATGTATACATACACATCATCCCTGGTGCTCGCTGTGAAATCCTCCTTTTTGTTTTTCTGATACTTTCTGTGCTTCTTATCATCATCTGCTCTGCCAATTTCAGCAGCTGCTAAACTCTGTGTTCTTGTCTTCATCAGAAGTCAGACACCTGCCACTGCATGCACTGTGTACCAGGCTCCCTGCTGCCTTTTGATTAATTTGCACCTCCCACTTACGAGCACCTTTTAAAGCCCCTATCAAGCTTACCGAGCCCCCTATAGAACTCCTATCGCACCACGTAAATTCCTGCTATGGTGTCCCAAGTATAGCAGTTATAGTGCCATGTGTACCCTGTACGTAGCCCCCTCTAGAGCCCCTGTCGCCCCCCCACTGTTGCACTCATGGAACCCCACCCCAGGAGCTTCTCTCACAGCCAATGGATCCAGAAAGTGGCCCCCCTCTACAGCCCCTTGTCGCACTCTTCAAATACCGAGCCCCTTATACAGCCCCTATTGCGCTCTGTATCGCGCTTATGGAGCCTGCTACAGAGCCCCTATCACTAGTCTCTGTTTTTTTAGATCTGCTCAGCTTTATAGAAAGAAATACCAGTTCTTTCCCGGAGGGACAGTAGTATGCATAAACGTACAATAGATAGCAGCAGAGACCGTGGCATGGATCTAGGGGACTAATGCATTTACCTGGCTGTGCTCAGGCTTCTGCCGCGTTTCAGGGCATTGCTGTACTTGTCAATTTCGGTTCTCCTCCTCTTGCTGTACGAATGCTCTCTAGATCAAGCATCAAGGAGACCTTCTGCAGCTCCTGTGAATGCTTGCCATCCTCTTTGGAGCGCCTCATTTCAAAGAGCAAAGTGAACGCTCTTCACTGGCAGATACTTCTGCAAAGACCTGCAATTCCTCTCTCCCCAGTCCCAGACATTGTCAGCCTTGCGGACAATCAGGGTGGCTAACAATGCATTCCCTGGGTTTTGGTCTTCCGAGGAGACAGGCAAGCGCTGGAGAATCTGCTGCTTTTTTTGAGTGATTTAATGCCTTCTACGGAAACAGATACACCAGCGGCTGAGAATTCCCACTGCAGTGATGTGGCTGCTAACTGCAGAGACGGATGAAGATTTAAATGACTGGTGCTATTGGAGAGAAGGAGCAGACCGAATGCTTTTCTGTGACTTTGAAACGGCTGTACGAAGAAAACTTTTGACAGCAACTTGTTTCAGCGCTAGCACTTCTCAGACAGCTTTACCTCCTACTGTAAAGAACCTGTGGAGCCGGAGTCTGCTGAGAATGCCCAGGAATGCGCGGGAAACTTATTCGGCTAAGCAAGAACACACAGGCTCTCTCCCCGGAGGTTGCAACCTCCGCGACCGAACGAGCTTGCGGGGTAACCGGTTTCATCTAGCAGCCAGACCCCGGCGTTTTACAGTCATGCGGAAGAGCTGTGGCAGAGACGGCAGAAGAGAGCAGAGAAGGCACGGCTCCGAGGAAAAGAGGTACACTGAAAGGCGTACCTGTGTGTGATAAACAGATGCCTGATGAATATATTGAGAAGGAAACGTTTTCAGATCGTACAGTACACAGAAAGCCTTTTTCTCTTGATGTAAAGATTCTGTGCATCCGGAGTCTGCTGAGAAAGCACATCAAAATATGGATAGCTCGTCACTGGACTGTTACCAGTTCGTTTGATTACTTGTGCTGCGTAGACGAAGGCAGACAATGATCTTGCAGGGTGAAACATTTCTCGTATGACAGGTTTTCTTTTCTGAGCAACATCTAGAGGTTTTACAGTGATGCGGCTGCTAACTGCTGAGATGGATGAAGATTCAAATGACTGCTGCTATTGGAGGGAAGGAGCAGACCGACTGTTTTCCTGTGACTTTGAAATCGGTGAACGAACAAAACTTTTGGCAGCAACACGTTTCAGTGCTAGCAGTTCTCAGACAGCTTTACCTCTTAGTGTGAGGAACCTGTGGAGCCGGAGTCTGCTGAGAATGCCCAGGAATGCGTGCGAAGCTTACTCGGCTAGGCAAGAGCCCACAGGCTCTATACCCGTAGGTTTCAACCTCCAAGGCCAAATGAGTTAGCGGGGTAAATCGTTTCTCATCTAGCATCCAGACCCCTGCGTTTTACAGTCATGCGGAAGAGCTGTGGCAGAGACGGCAGAAGGGAGCAGAGAAGGCACGGCTCCAAGGCAAGAAGCAGACTGAAAGGCTTACCTGTGTGTGATGAAGAGATGCCTGACGAATATATTGAGAAGGAAACGATTTCAGATTGTACAGTACTCAGAAAGCCTTATCTCTCAATGTAAAGATTCCGTGCATCCGGAGTCTGCTGAGAAAGCATATCAAAATATGGATAGCTCGTCACTGGACTGTTACCAGTTCATTTGATTACTTGTGCTGCAATGACGAAGGCAGAGGATGATCCTGCAGGGTGAAACGTTTCTTATCTGACAGATTTTCTTTTCTGAGCAACATCTAGAGGTTTTACAGTGATGCGTGTGCTAATTGCTGAGATGCATGAAGATTCAAAGGACTGCTGCTATCGGAGGGAAGGAGCAGACCGACTGGTTTCCTGTGACTTTGAAATCGGTGAACGAACAAAACTTTTGGCAGCAACACGTTTCAGCGCTAGCAGTTCTCAGACAGCTTTACCCACCTTAGTGTAAGGAACCTGTGGAACCAGAGTCTGCTGAGAATGCCCAGGAATGCGCGCGATACTTGCTCAGCGAAATAAGAGCACACAGGCTCTCTACCCGTAGGTTTCAACCTCCGCGGTCGAAGGAGCTTGCGGGGTAACCGGTTTCCTCTAGCAGCCAGACCCCTGCGTTTTACAGCCAAGCGGAAGAGCTGTTCCAGAGACGGCAGAAGAGAGCAGAGAAGGCACGGCTCCGAGGCAAGTAAGACACCAAAAAGCGTACCTGTGTGTGATGAACAGATGCCTGACGAATATATTTACAAGGAACCGATTTCGGATCTAAGATTACACAGAAAACCTTATCTCTCGGTGCTCTGTGCATCCGGAGTCTGATGAGAAAAACATGTTAATATGAATCGCTCGTCACTGGACTGTTACCAGTTCGTTTGATTACTTTTGCTGCACAGACAAAGGCAGAGGATGATCCTGCAGGGTGAAACGTTTCTCGTCTGACAGGTTTTCTTTTCTGTGCAAGATCTAGACGTTTTACAAGGATGCCTCTGCAAACTACTGAGATGGATAAAGATTCAAATGACTGCTGCTGTCGGAGGGAAGGAGCAGACCGACTGTTTTTCTGTGGCTTTGAAACGGGTGCAAGAAGAAAACTTTTGACAGTAACAAGTTTCAGCGCTAGCAGTTCTCAGACAGCTTTACCTGTTAGTGAAAATAACCTGTGGAGATGGAGTCTGCTGAGAATGCCCAGGAATGCGTGCAAAGCTTAGTCGGCTAAGCAAGAGCACACAGGCTCTCTCACCGGAAGTTTCATCTTCTGCGGACGAAGGAGCTTGCGGGGTAACCGGTTTCCTCTAGCAGCCAGACCCCTGCGTTTTACAGTCATGCGGAAGAGCTGTGGCAAAGACGGCAGAAGAGAGCATTGAAAGCAGGACTCCGAGAAAAAGAAGCAGACTGGAAGGCGTACCTGTGTGTGATGAACAGATGCCTGACGAATATATTGGCAAGGTGCTTTTCGGAGGGCTCCATACTGGGATCATAAGGGGAGCAATATGGGTTCTCTAGGAGGCAGCAGAAGTGCGACTGAGTGTACCGTAGAAGCTGTACAATAGGCTCCATATGAGGAAGATAGGGAGTAAGAGACGGGCTATATAGAGGGCTGCATAGTGGAGAGAAAGATAGAGATAGGGGCTCGATAGCAGGGAATTCTTGGTGGTGATAGAAGATCTAGAGGGAGTTCCGTGGAGGAGAGAGCAATTGCGTGATAAGGACTATGTATAAGACCCCACAGCGAGGACTCGAGGGGCATGATAGGGGCATGTGTAGAGGGTTCAGTGGGGAGAGAGGGCTTGATAGGGTCTCTAGGGGGTGCCCCTTTCGGGATAGAGAGGGCGTGATAAGTGCTCTATCGGGGTTCGGTAGCGTAGACCTAGGGGGCGAGATAGGGGATCTCTATAGAGCTCTAGTAGGGAAACAAAGAGCAAGAAAGGGGCTCCATACGTTGGACTTATTGGTCGTGAGGAGAGCTCTATAGACGTTTCCATGAGTGCAAGACAGGGCATGAGAGGGTCTTTGTAGGAAGATGTAAACGGGGTACAGAGGGTGCGCTAAGTGCTCTACAAGGGGGCACAATATCAGGAACTTAGGGGGTGCTCGAGGGGCTCTATAGAGGGCTCTATAGGCACAATACAGGAGGCGATAGGGGCTGTTTGATAGGTTCCGTAGGGAAGGTGAAGGGGGCTCTATAGAGTGCTGCCTACGGGAGACAATAAGTGAGATAAGGTCTCTAGAGAGGGCTCCACGTGTGGGACTTATTAGCTGTGATAGGAGATCTACAGGGGCTTCCATGGGGGGACGTAGGGTATGATAGGGGCTCCACAAGTGACTCCATAGGTGGGATATAGGGAGCCCCAAACGGGTTCTATACAGGGCTCCATTGGCGAAACAGAGCAAGATAGGGGCTCTAGAGGGGGCACCATAAGCCCATTGCAGGGCGTGGTAATGATCGTAGAAGGGACTCCGTAGGAGGGAAGCAGGGACAGTGAAAACGCCTCTCTAGAAGACTCCATAGGGGAGAAAAAGAGCTAGATAGGGGCTCCATAGCAAACTCCTTATGCGACACTTATTGGCCATTATGGGAGCTCTCTGTAGGTCACACCCTAAGCGCAACAGAGGATGCGATAAGGGCTGTTAAAGGGGCTCCATAGGAGGGACATTGAGAACGTGATAGGGACTCTAGAGACAGGTCCGTAGGGGAGACAGAGAGAGATCGGGGCTCTAGATGTGGCGCCGTATGCCAACTTCAGGGCACGATAACGCCCGTAGAAGGGACTCCATAGGAGGGACAGAGGAAGAGTGATAGCTCCTCTCTAGAAGGCACCATAGGAGAGAGAAAGTGTGAAAGAGGGGCTCTAGAGGGGGCTCCATATGCGGGACATATCGGCTGGGATGGGAGCTCTGTAGGGGGTTCCACAGGGGTGACAAAGGGCGTGATATGAGCTGAATAGGGGGCAGCATATGGGGTAGAGAGGGGTCAATACGTGCTCTGCAAGTGACTCCATAGCGGGATCATAAGGGGAGAGATAAGGGCTCTCTAGGGGGCACCAGAAGTGCGACTGAGTGTTCCAAAGAGTCTATCCATGCGGCTCCATAGGAGGAAGAAAAGGAGCAAGAAACGGGCTCTATAGAGGGCTGCAGAGTGGAGAGAAAGATAGAGATAGGGGCTCGATAGCAGACTCTGTCAGCGGGAGTTCTTGGCGGTGATAGGAGCTCTAGAAGGAGTTCCATGGAGGAGACAAAAAGGGAGAGAGGTGTTCCATAGTGGCGACTTAGATGGCTCCATAGGACAGGAGAAGGGCAAGATACGGCCTCTAGAGAAGGATCTGTATGCCAGACTTATTGACTGGTATGAAAGCTCTATAAAGGCTTCCATAGGGGAGAGAAAGATTGATATAGGAGCTGGAACTCCATACGGGGTAGAGAGGGCACAATAAGTGCTCTATAGGGGGCTCTATAAAGGGGAATGATGAGACGGAATGGGAGCTCTATGGAGGGCTACAGAGAGGAGAAAACGGCAAAACAAGATCTGTAGTGGAGGCTCTGTACTAACGGCGTGATAGAGGCTCTAGGAGGGGACCGATCTCGGGGAATAAAAGGACTCGATAGGATCTCTATATAGGACTCTTTAATGGTGACAAAGTGCCAGATACGTCTCTGGAGGCGGCTCTCTATCCTGTGAATATTGGCCGTGATAGGAGCTTTACAGGAGGTTCAATGAGGTGGACACGGCACGATGGGGGCTCTAGAGAGGACCAAATAGGAGGCACACAGGCCTCGATAAGTTCCATAGGGGCGACACAGGGCTCAATAACTGCTCTATAGGGGGCTCCACAGCAAGGACGTAGGGGGCGTGATAAAGGCTTCATAGCGGGCTCCACAGGAGAGAGAAAGTAAGAAACGGGGGCTGTAGTGGGAGATCCATATGGGGTACACGGGGCACAATGAGTAGTCTAAGGGCTCCATTGTTGGGACTTAGTGGGTGCGATAAAGTCTGTTCAAAGGGCCCTACGGGGGAGAGAAAGGGTGAGATCAGGGCTGTCGTGGGGGCTCCATACAGGGTACACAGGTCGCAGTTTTGCCCTACTGAGGGTTCCATAGTGGGGACTTAGGAGGCGCTATGGGGTCTCTATTGGTTGTTCCATAGGGGAGACAAAGAGCGACACAGGGTGGGTCCATATGCGAGACCTGCTGGTCACTATGAAAGCTCTATAGGGGTTTCAGTAAGGTCTACACAAAGCTCGATAGGAGCCATAAACCAGGCTGTTTATGGGATACAGAGATTGCGACATGTTCTCTATAGGGAGCTCCATAGCAGGGATTTTAGGGACACGACAGGTGCTCTAGAGAGCTCTCCATAGAGTGCTCCATAGGAGAGAGAAAGAGTGCCATAGTGGCTTTAGGGGTGGCTCCATATGCGGCAATTATTGGCTGCTATAAAGCTCTACATGGGTTTCCGCAGGTTCTACAAAGGGTGCATGCCTCTTAACTAGCCTGAGCCTGAGCTGGAAGATATAATTTTCCATAATGGAATAACTGTCTGTTCCTCAGTCCCCTCCCCACTGGGGTGTAGGATCAACCTACAGCGTGATCGTGCTGGAACAGAATCATAAAGGTTGCAATTTTGTTCATAACAGACGAGCAATGTTTTTTAGAAACCCAAAAATGGTTTGAGGAACCTAAAAATGGGCCGAGGGACCCAAAAATGCACTGAGGAAGTAGAAAAAGGGCCGAGGGGCCCAAAAATGGATTGAGGTACCAAAAATGGGCAGTCAGACCACAAAGTGACTTGAGAAACAAAAAGATGGGCTGAGAAACCTAAAAATCAATAGAAGGCCTAAAAAATGTGCTGAGGAACACAAATATGGATTTAGAAATCCAAAAGAGGGGCCGAGGAACCCAAAAATGGATTGAGGAACCCAAAAAAAGGCTGAGGGAGCCAAAAATGGATTGAGGAACCTAAAAATAGGCTGAGGGACCCAAAAATGCATTGAGGAACCAGAAAAAAGTGTCTAGGGACCCAAAAAAGGAGTGAGGGACCTAAAACGGGTTGAGGAACCTAAAAATGCATTGAGGAACCCAGAAATGGACTGAGGGACCCCAAGAATAGCTTGAGAAACAAAAATCATGGGCTGAGAAATTAAGACATGGATTGAGGAACGCAAAAATGGTCTGAGAAACACAAAAATGGATTGAGTGACCCAAAAATGAGCTGAGGACCCAAAATTGGGCAGAGGGACCCAAAAATGCATTTAGGAACCCAAAAATAGGTGGTCAGACCACAAAATGGCTTGAGAAAAAAAAAGTGGGCTCAGAAATCCAAAAATTTTGGATTATAAATTAATTTTTCCTCAGTCCATTTTGGGGTCTCTCAGTCCGTTTTCAGGGTTTTCTATCCATTTTTGGGTGCCGCAGACCATATTTGAGTTCCACAATTAGTTTTTGGGTTCCTCAGCACATTTTTTAGCCCCTCAGCCCATTTTTGTGGTCTCACCATATTTTTATGTTTCTCAAGCCATTTTGGGGTCTGACAGCCATTTTTTGTTTCTGAGTCCATTTCTGGGTTTCCAAGCACATTTTTGGGGTTCCTCAGCCCATTTTTGTATTTCTCAATCCATTTTTTCTTTCCTCAGTGCAATTTTGGGTTTCGCAGCCTTTTTTGGTTTCCTCAATCCATTATTGAGTCCCTCAGCCCATTTTTTGCTCTCTCATTCCATTTTTGGGTCCCTCAGCCCATTTCATATTCCCTCAGTTCATTCTTGGTTTGGTCAAACCATTTTTGGTTTTCTCACCTATTTTTGGGTTCCTCAGTCCATTTTTTTTGATTCTCAGCCCATTTTTGAGTTTCTGAGTCCATTTTTGTGTTCCTCAGCCCATTTTGGAGGTTCCTCAATTGATTTTTGTGTTCGCCAGCCCATTTTTGGGGTTCATCAATCCATTTTTGGGTCAGTCAGCTAATTTTTGGGTTCTTCAATTAATTTTTTCATTTTTTCAATCCTTTTTTTGGTCCATCATCCCATTTTTGGGTTCCTCAATGCATTTCTGGGTCCCTCAGCCCATTTTTGAGTTCCTCAATTCATTTTTGGGTTCGCCAGCCCATATATGGGGTTCTTCAATTCATTTTTTTGCTTTCCTAGCCCATTTTTGGGTTTCCTCAGCCGATTTTTGGGCTCCTCAATCCATTTTTGGGTTTCCCCGGCCATTTTTAGGATTCCAAGACTTTTTTTTCTGTGTCTGAGCCCATTTTTGTGTGTCTCAATCCATTTTTTGGTTCCTCAGTTTGTTTTTTGTTTTTTTTAATCCATTTTTTGGTTTCTCAATCCATTGTTTGTTTCCTGAGCCCATTTTGGGGTTCCTCAGACCATTTTTGGGTTCGTGAATCCATGTCTTGGTCACTCAGCTCATTTTTGGGTTTCTCAGCCTATTTTTGGATTCCTCAAACCATTTTTGGTTTTCTCAACCCCTTTTTGGGTTCCAGGCCTCATTACAGTGATGCGGCTGCTTAATGCGGAGATGGATGAAGATTCAAATGACTGCTGCTATCGGAAGGAAGGAAGAAGCAGATCGACTGCTTTTCTGTGGCTTTGAAACGGGTGCATGAAGAAAACTTTTGGCAGCAACACATTTCAGTGCTAGCAGTTCTCAGACAGCTTTACCGCATTTAGTGTAAAGAGCCTGCGGAGCCGGAGTCTGCTAAGAATGCCCAGGAATGCGCGCGAAGCTTGCTCCGCGAAGCAAGAGCACACAGGCTCTCTACCCGTAGGTTTCAAGCTCCGCGGTCGTACGATCTTGCCGGCTAAATCGTTTGTCATTTAGCAGCCAGACCATGGCGTTTTAGAGCCAAGAAGAGCTGTGCCAGAGACGGCAGAAGAGAACAGAGAAGGCTCCAAGGAACGAAGAAGACGTTTTACAGTGATGCGGCTGCTAATTGCTGAGACGCATGAAGATACAAATGACTGCTGCTATCGGAGGGAATGAGCAGACCGGAAGGTTTTCTGTGACTTTGAAACCGGTGAACGAACAAAACTTTTGACAGCAACACGTTTCAGAGCAGACAGACCCCGGCGATTTGCAGCCATGCAGAAGAGATGTGGCAGAGACGGCAGAAGAGAGCAGAGAAGGCACGGCTCCGAGGCAAGAAATGAGCTGAAGAACCCAAAAACGCATTTAGGAACCCAAAAATCGGCAGAGGTACTAAAAATGGACAGGGGAACACAAAAATAGACTGAGGGACTCCAAACTAGCTTGAAAAAAAAAAAAGCTGAGAAACACAAAAATGTATTGAGCAGGCCTAAAATGGGACGAGGGACCTAAAAATGCATTGCGCAAACAGAAAAAGGGTCGAGGGACCCAAAAATGGATCGAGGGACCAAAAATGACAGGTCAGAACCGAAAATGACATGAGAAACAGAAAAATTGGCTGAAAAACCCCAAAATGGGCTGAAGACCTAAAAAATGGGCTGAGGAACCAAAAAAAAGACTGAGTGAGCCAAAAATGCATTGAGGAACCCAAAAATGGATTTAGGAAACTAAAAATGGGCCGAGGGACCCAAAAATGCATTGAGGAACCAGAAAAAAGGCCGAGGGACCCAAAAATGTATTTAGGAACCCAAAAATGGGCGGTCAGACCACAAAATGGCTTGAGAAACAAAGAAGTGGGCTCAGAAACTCGAAAATGGGTTGAGGGCCTAAAAAAAAGGCTGAGGAACCCGAAAATGGGCTGAGAAACACAAAAATAGATGGGTGAAACAAAAAATACGCTGAGGGACTCCAAGATGGCTTGAGAAACAAAAAAAATGTGCTGAGAAACACAAAAATGGATTGAGGAACCCAAAAAGGGACTGAGAGACCCCAAAATGAACAGATAAAACCAAAAACGGACTGAGGAACCCAAAAATGCATTGAGGAATCCAAAAATGAGCTGAGGAAAGAAATAATGGATTGAAGAAACCTAAAAATAGGCCGAGGGACCCAAAAACACGCTACAGAACCAGAAAAAGGGTCAATGGACGCAAAAATGGACCGAGAGACCAAAAATGGGCTGAGGAACCTAAAAATGCATTGAGGAATCCAGAAATGGGCTGCGGGACCCAAAGAAAAGCTTGAGAAACAAAAAAAATGGGCGGAGAAATTAAAAAATGGATTGAGGAACCCAAATATGGGCTGACGGACCCAAAAATGGATTAAAAAATTCCAAAATGGGCTGAGGAACCTAAAAATGGATTGAGAAACCAGAAAAAGGGCCGAGAGACACAAAAATTGACAGAGGAACACAAAAATAGACTTTGGGCCTTCAATCTGGCTTGAGAAACAAAAAAAATAGGCTGAGAAACACAAAAATGCATTGAGCAACTTGAAAACGGGCTGAAGAACCCAAAAGTGGATTGAGGAACCCAAAAATGGACTGAGAGACCCCAAAATGGCTTGAGAAAGTAGAAAAGTGGTCTGAAAACTCCAAAAATGTGGGACCCCAAAATTGTCTGAGGAACATAAAATGGTTTGATGAACCCCAAAATGGACTAAGGAACCCAAAAATGGACTTAGAAATCCAAAAAAAGGGGCCGAGGAACCCAAAAATGGTCTGAGGGACCCAAAAATGTGCTGAGAAACACTAAAATAGATGGGTGAAACCAAAAAAAAGGCTGAGGGACTCCAAAATGGCTTGAGAAACAAAAAAATGGGCTGAGAAACACAAAAATGGATTGAGGAACCCAAAAATGGGCTAGAGGGACCAAAAAACGGATTGAAAAACCCCAAAACTGACTGAGAGACCCCAAAATGGACAGAGCAAATCAAAAATGGGCTGAGGGACCCAAAAATGGGCTGAGGAACCCCAAAAATGGTCTGAGAAACGTAAAAAAGGATTGAGTGACACAAAAATGGGCTGAGGAACCCAAAAATGGATAGATGAACAAAACAATGCGCTGAGGAACCCAAAACTGGATTGAGGAACCTAAAAATGGGATGAGGGAGCCAAAAATGGATTGTAAACCCCAAAAATGGGATGAGGGAGCCAAAAATGGATTGTAAACGCCCAAAAACGGCTGCGGGACCGAAAAATAGATAGAGGAACACAACAATCGACTGAGGGACTCCAAAATGGCTTGAGAAACCAAAAAAATGGGCTGAGAAACACAAATATGGATTGAGTAACTCTAAAATGGGCTGAGGAGCCCAAAATTGGTCTGATAAACCCAAAAATGGATTGAGTGACCCCAAAATGGGCTGAGTGACCCAAAAATGGGCTGAAAAACCCAAAAATGGATTCAGTGACCCAAGAATGGGCTGAGGAACCAAAAAAATGGGCTGAGGAAACCAAAAATGGATTTAGGAACATAAAAATGGGCCGAGGGACCCAAAAATGCATTGAGGAACCAGAAAAAGAGCCAAGGTGCCCAAAAATGGATTGAGGGACCAAAAATGGGCAGTCAGAACACAAAATGACTTGAGAAACGAAAAAATGGTCTGAGGAACCCAAAAATGGATTGAGGGACCCAAAAATCTGCGGAGGGACCCAAAAATGTATAGAGGAACCAAAGAATGGACTGAGGAACGCAAAAATGGATTGAGGAACTTAAAAATGGTCCGAGGGACCAAAAAATGCATTGTGGAACCAGAAAAAAGGCCGAGGGACCCAAAAATGGTTTGAGAGACTAAAAATTGGCTGTCAGACCCCAAAATGGCTTGAGAAACATAAAAATATGGTGAGACCACAAAAATGGGTTGAGGGGCTAAAAAATGGGCTGAGGAACCCAAAAACTAATTGAGGAACCAGAAAAAGGGCCGAGGGAGCCAAAAATGGATTGAAACCCCAAAAAACGGCTGTGGGACCGAAAAATAGATAGAGGAACACAACAATAGACTGAGGGACTCCAAAATGGCTTGAGAAACCAAAAAAATGGGCTGAGAAACACAAATATGGATTGAGAAACTCGAAAATGGTCTGAGAAAACCAAAAATGAATTGAGGGACCCAAAAATGGTCTGAGAAACCCAAAAATGGATTGAGTGACCTAAAAATAGGCTGAGGAACCCAACAATGGATAGAGGAACCAAAAAATGATCTGAGGAAACCAAAAATGGATTTATAAATCCAAAAAATGGGCCGAGAACACCAAAAATGGACTGAAGGGCCCAAAAATGGGCTCCGAAAGTAAAAAAAAATGGGCTGAATACCCCAAAAATGGATCGAGGGACCCGAAAATTGGCTGAGAAACAAAAAAATGTTTTCAGGAACCCCAAATTGGGCTGAGGAACCCAAAAATGGGTTGAAGGCCTAAAAAATCGGCTGAGGAACCCCAAAATGGATTAAGAAACCCGAAAAAAAAGGCCGAGGGACCCAAAAAAAGATCGACGGACCCAAAAATGGGCTGAAAAAGCCAGAAATGGATAGAGGAACCCAAAAATCGGCGGAGGGACACAAAAATGGACTGAGGGATTCCAATCTGGCTTGAAAAATGAAAAAAATGGGCTGAGAAACACAAAACTGGATTGAACAACCCGAAAATGGGCTGTGGAACCAAAAAAAAGGATGGTTGAAACAAAAAATAGGCTGAGGGACTCCAAAATTTCTTGAGAAACCAGAAAATGGGCTGAGGGACAACGAAATGGACTGAGGAACCCAAAAATGGGCTGAGGAATACAAAAATGGATTGAAGAAACCTAGTAATGGGCCAAGGGACCCAAAAATGCATTGCGGAAGCAGAAAAAGTGTCGAGAAACGCAAAAACGGACTGAGGGACCAAAAATGGGCTGAGGAACCTAAAAATGCATTGCGGGATCCAAAAATGGGCTGAGGGACCCCTAGAAAAGCTTGAGAAACAAAAAGTGGGCTGAGAAATTAAAAAATGGATTCAGAAACCCGAAAAATGTCCGAGGGACCGAAAAATGGATTGAGGGACCCAAAAATGGGCTGAAGAAGCCAAAAATTGATTGAGGAACCCAAAAATCAGTGGAGGGACACAAAAATGGAACAGAGGAACACAAAAGTAGACTGAGGGACTCAAATGTGGCTTGAGAAAAAAAACTAGGCTGAGAAACACAAAAATGCATTGAGCAACTGGAAAATGGGCTGAGGAACCAAAAAATGGTTTGAGGAACCCCAAAATGGACTGAGGGAACCAAAAATGGGCTGAGAAACACAAAAATAGATTGAGGAACCTAAAAATGGGCTGAGGAACGGAAAAATGGATTGAAAAACATAAAAAAGGGACTGAGAGACCCCAAAATGGACTGAGGAAACCAAGAACGGACTGAGGGACAAAAAAATGGGCAGAGGAAGCCAAAAATGGATTGAGGAACCCAAAAATAGACTGAGGAAACCAAAAATGGATTGAGGAACCTAAAAATAGGCTGAGGGACCCAAAATTGCATTGAGGAACCAGAAAAAGGGTCTAGGGACCCAAAAAAGGACTGAGGGACCAAAAACGGGTTGAGGAACCTAAAAATGCATTGAGGAACCCAAAAATGGACTGAGGGACCCCAAGAATAGCTTGAGAAACAAAAATCATGGGCTGAGAAATTAAGACATGGATTGAAGAACGCAAAAATTGTCTGAGAAACACGAAAATGGATTGAGTGACCCAAAAATGAGCTGAGGACCCAAAATTGGGCAGAGGGACCCAAAAATGCATTTAGGAACCCCAAAATGGGTGGTCAGACCACAAAACGGCTTGAGAAAAAAAAAGTGGGCTCAGAAAACCAAAAATGGACTGAGGGCCTAAAAAATGTGCTGAGGAACCCCAAACTGGATTGAGGAACCCGAAAAATGGGCCGAGAGACCCAAAAAGAGATTGAGTAACCAGAAAAAAAGCAGAGAGACCCAAAAATGGATTGAGGGACCCAAAAATGGGCTGAAGAAGCCAAAAATGGATTGAGGAACCCAAAAATCGGTGGAAGGACCCAAAAATGGACAGAGGAACACAGAAATAGACTGAGGGAATCAAATGTGGCTTGAGAAACAAAAAAATGCACGGAGATACACAAAAATGCATTGAGCAACCCGAAAATGGGCTGAAGAACCCAAAAATGGATTGAGGAACCCAAAAATGGGCTAGAGAGACCCCAAAATGGCTTGAGAAAGTAGAAAAATTAGCTGAAAACTCCAAAAATGTATTGAGGGACCCAAAAATTGGTTGAGGAACCAAAAAATGGTTTGATGAACCCCCAAATGGGTTGAGGAACCCAAAAATGGATTTAGAAATCCAAAAAAGGGGCCGAGGAACCCAAAAATGTATTGAGGGACCAAAAATGGGCTGTCAGACCCCAAAATGACTTGAGAAACATAAAAATATGGTGAGACCACAAAAATGGGCTGAGGGGCTAAAAAAATGGGCTGAGGAACCCAAAAACTAATTGAGGAACTCAAATATGGTCTGCGGCACCCAAAAATGGATGGAAAACCCTGAAAACGGACTGAGAGAGCCCAAAATGGACTGAGGAAACCAAAAACAAACTGAGGAACCCAAAAATGGACTGAAGAACCCAAAAATGGTCTGAGAAACCCAAAAATGTATTGAGTTACCCAAAAAAGGGCTGAGGAACCTAAAAATGGATAGAGGAACTAAAAAATGGGCCGAGGGACCAAAAAATGCATTGAGAAACCAGAAAATAAGTATAGGGACCCAAAAATGGATTGAGGGACCAAAAATGGGCCGCCAGACCCCAAAATGGCTTGAGAAACAAAAAAATAGGGTGAGACCCCAAAAATGGTTTGAGGGCTTAAAAATTGGGCTGAGGAACCGAAAAATTAATTTATAAACCAGAAAAAGGTCCGAGGGACCCAAAAATGGATTGAGGGACCCAAAAATGTACTGAGGAACTTAAAATGGTTTGAGGAATACAAAAATGGGCTGAGGGAGACAAAAATGGATCAAAAACCCAAAAATCGTCTGAGGGACCCAGAAATGGACAGAGGAACACAAAAATAGACTGAGGGACTCCAATCTGGCTTGAGAAACAAAAAAATGGGCTGAGAAACAGAAAAATGGATTGAGGGAGCTGAAAATGGGCTGAGAGATCCCAAAATGGATTGAGAATATATAAAAAAATGGGCTGAAACCCAAAAAAAAATGGACTGAGGGCCCCCAAAATTGGCTGAGGAAATTGTCTGAGGAACCAAAAAATGTTTTGAGGAACCCCAAATTGGGCTGAGGAACCCAAAAAAGTGTTGAAGGCCTAAAGAATCGGCTGAGGAAACAAAAAATGGATTGAGGGACTCTAAAATGGGCTGAAAAAGCCAAAAATGGATTGAGGAACACAAAAATCAGCGGAAGGGTTAAAAAAATGGACAGAGCAACAAAAAAAAATAGACTGAGGGACTCCAAACTGGCTTGAGAAAAAAAAAAGGGGTGAGAAACACAAAAATGTACTGAGGAACTTAAAATGGTTTGAGGAATACAAAAATGGGCTGAGGGAGCCAAAAATGGATCGAAAAACCCAAAAATCGTCTGAGGGACCCAAAAATGGACAGAGGAACAGAAAAATAGACTGAGGGACTCCAAAATGGCTTCAGAAACAAAAAAATGGGCTGAGAAACTCAAATATGGCTTGAGAAACTAAAAATGGGCTGAGTAACCAAAAAAATGGTCTGAGAAACCTAAAAATGGATTCAATGACCCAAAAATGGGCTGAGGAAACCAAAAATGGATAGAGGAACCAAAGAATGGGCTGAGGAACACAAAAATGGATTGAGGAACTTAAAAATGGGCCGAGAGACTGAAAATTGCGTTGTGGAACCAGAAAAAAGGCCGAGGGAACCAAAAATGGATTGAGGGACCAAAAATTGGCTGTCAGACCCCAAAATGCCTTGAGAAACATAAAAATATGAGACCACAAAAATGGGTTGAGGGGCTAAAAATTGGGCTGAGGAACCCAAAACGTAATTGAGGAACCATAAAAAGGGCCGAGGGACCCAAAAATGTATTGAGGGACCAAAAAAGGGCGGTCAGACCCCAAAATGACTTGAGAAAAAAAGAAATGATCTGAGAAACCAAAAACAGATTGAAGGCCTTAAAAAAGGACCGAGGGACCCAAAAATGTATTCAGAGACCCAAAAATTGGCTGAGGAAGCCAAAAATAGATTGAGGAACCAGAAAAAGGTTCTAGGGACCCAAAAAAGGACTGAGGGATCAAAAACAGGTTGAGGAACCTAAAAATGGGCTGAGGAACCCAAAAATGGATAGGGAGACCAAAAAATTGGGTGAGAAACCCAAAAATGGTTTGAGGAACCTAAAAATAGGCTGAGGGACCCAAAAATGCATTGAGGAACCAGAAAAAGGGTCTAGGGACCCAAAAAAAGGACTGAGGGACCAAAAACGGTTTGAGGAACCGAAAAATGCATTGAGGAACCCAGAAATGGGCTGAGGGACCCCAAGAATAGCTTGAGAAACAAAAAACATGGGCTGAGAAAACCAAAAAAACAAAAAATCGGCGGAGGGACCCAAAAATGGACAGAGGAAAACAAAAATAGACTTTGGGCCTCCAATCTGGCTTGCGAAAAAAAAAAATGGGCTGAGAAACACAAAAATACATTGAGCAACTTGAAAATGGGCTGAGGAAGCTAAAAATGGATTCAGGAACCCAAAAATGGACTGAGATACCCCAAAATGGCTTGAGAAAGTAGAAAAATGAGCTGAAAACTCCAAAAATGGATTGAGGGACCCAAAAATTGTCTGAGGTACCAAAAAATGGTTTGAATAACCCCAAAATGGGTTGAGGACCCCAAAACTAGATTTAGAAATCCAAAAAAGGGGCCGAGGAATCAAAAAATGGTCTGAGGGACCCAAAAATGGGCTGAGAAACACAAAAATAGATGGGCGAAACAAAAAAAAAGCTGAGGGACTCCAAAATGGCTTGAGAAAAAAAAAAAGGGCTGAGAAACACAAAAATGGAATGAGGAACCCAAAAATGGGCTGAGGAACACAAAAATGGATTGAGGAAACTAAAAATGGGCCGAGGGACCCAAAAATGCATTGAGGAAGCAGAAAAAGGGCAGGGGGCCCAAAAATGGATTGAGGGACCAAAAATGGGCAGTCAGACCACAAAGTGACTTGAGAAACAAAAAAATGGGCTGAGAAACCTAAAAATCAATTGAAGGCCCAAAAATGGGCTGAGAAACCCAAATATGGATTTAGAAATCCAAAGAGGGTCCGAGGAACCGAAAAATGGATTGAGGAACCCAAAAATAGGCTGAGGGACCCAAAAATGCATTGAGGAACCAGAAAAAGGGTCTAGGGACCCAAAAAAAGGACTGAGGGACCAAAAACGGGTTGAGGAACCTAAAAATGCATTGAGGAACCCAGAAATGGACAGAGGGACCCCAAGAATAGCTTGAGAAACAAAAATCATGGGCTGAGAAATTAAGACATGGATTGAGGAACGCAAAAATGGTCTGAGAAACACAAAAATGGATGAGTGACCCAAAAATGAGCTGAGGACCCAAAATTGGGCAGAGGGACCCAAAAATGCATTTAGGAACCCAAAAATGGGTGGTCAGACCACAAAACGGCTTGAGAAAAAAAAAGTGGGCTCAGAAAACCAAAAATGGACTGAGGGCCTAAAAAATGTGCTGAGGAACCCCAAACTGGATTGAGGAACCCGAAAAATGGGCCGAGAGACCCAAAAAGAGATTGAGTAACCAGAAAAAAAGCAGAGGGAACCAAAAATGGATTGAGTGACCCAAAAATGGGCTGAAGAAGCCAAAAATGGATTGAGGAACCCAAAAATCGGCGGAAGGACCCAAAAATGGACAGAGGAACACAAAAATAGACTGAAGGAATCCAATCTGACTTGAGAAACAAAAAAATGCGCTGAGAGACACAAAAATGCATTGAGGAACCCGAAAATGGGCTGAAGAACCCAAAAAAGGATTGAGTAACCCCAAAATGGGCTAGAGAGACCCTAAAATGGCTTGAGAAAGTAGAAAAATTAGCTAAAATCTCCAAAAATGGTTTGAGGGACCTAAAAATTGGTTGAGGAACCAAAAAATGGTTTGATGAACCCCCAAATGGGTTGAGGAACCCAAAAATGGATTTAGAAATCCAAAAAAGGGGCCGAGGAACGCAAAAAATGGATTAAGGGACAAAAAATGGGCTGCCAGACCCCAAAATGGCTTGAGAAACATAAAAATATTGTGAGACCAAAAAAATGGTTTGAGGGGCTAAAAAATGGGCTGAGGAACCCAAAAACTAATTGAGGAACCATAAAAGGGGCCGAGGGACTCAAAAATGGATTGAGGGACCCCAAAATGGGCTGAGGAAGCCAAAAATGGAATGTAAACCCCAAAAACGGCTGCGGGACTGAAAAATAGAGAGAGGAACACAACAATAGACTGAGGGACTCCAAAATGGCTTGATAAACCAAAAAAATGGGCTGAGAAACACAAATATGGATTGAGAAACCCCAAAATGTTCTGAGAAACCCAAAAATGAATTGAGGGACCCAAAAATGGTCTGAGAAACCCAAAAATGAATTGAGTGACCCAAAAATAGGCTGAGGAACCCAACAATGGACAGAGGAACCAAAAAAATGATCTGAGGAAACCAAAAATGGATTTATAAATCCAAAAAACGGGCCAAGAACACCAAAAATGGACTGAGGGGCCCAAATATGGGCTGCGAAAGTAAAAAAAAAATGGGCTGAATACCCCAAAAATGGATTGAGGGACCCCAAAATTGGCTGAGAAACCAAAAAATGTTTTCAGGAACCCCAAATTGGGCTGAGGAACCCAAAAATGGGTTGAAGGCCTAAAAAGTCGGCTGAGGAACCCCAAAATGGATTGAGAAACCCGAAAAAAGGGCCGAGGGACCCAAAAAAAGATTGACGGACCCAAAAATGGGCTGAAAAAGCCAGAAATGGATTGAGGAACCCAAAAATCGGCGGAGGGACACAAAAATGGACTGAGGGATTCCAATCTGGCTTGAAAAATGAAAAAAATGGGCTGAGAAACACAAAACTGGATTGAGCAACCCGAAAATGGACTGTGGAACCAAAAAAATGGATGGGTGAAACAAAAAATAGGCTGAGGGACTCCAAAATTGCTTGAGAAACCGGAAAATGGGCTGAGGGACAACAAAATGGACTGAGGAACCCAAAAATGGGCTGAGGAAAACAAAAATGGATTGAAGAAACCTAGTAATGGGACGAGGGACCCAAAAATGCATTGCGGAACCAGAAAAAGGGTCGAGAAACGCAGAAACAGACTGAGGGTCCAAAAATGGGCTCAGGAACCTAAAAATGCATTGCGGAATCAAAAAATGTGCTGAGGGACCCCTAGAAAAGCTTGAGAAACAAAACGTGGGCTGAGAAATTAAAAAATGGATTCAGAAACCTGAAAAAAGGGCCGAGGGACCGAAAAATGGATTGAGGGACTCAAAAATGGACTGAAGAAGCCAAAAATCGATTGAGGAACCCCAAAATCGGCGGAGAGACACAAAAATGGACAGAGGAACACAAAAGTAGACTGAGGGACTCAAATCTGGCGTGAGGAAAAAAAAATAGGCTGAGAAACACAAAAATGCATTGAGCAACTCGAAAATGGGCTGAGAAACCAAAAAATGATCTGAGGAAACCAAAAATGGATTTATAAATCAAAAAAACGGGCCGAGAACACCAAAATGGACTGAGGGGCCCAAAAATGGGCTGAGAAAGTAAAAAAAAAATGGGCTGAATACCCAAAAATGGATTGAGGGACCCCAAAATTGGCTGAGAAACCAAAAAATGTTTTCAAGAACCCCAAATTGGGCTGAGGAACCCAAAAATGGGCTGAAGGCCCAAAAAGTCGGCTGAGGAACCCCAAAATGGATTGAGAAACCCGAAAAAAAGGGCCGAGGGACCCAAAAAATGATCGACAGACCCCAAAAAAATGGATGGGTGAAACAAAAAATAGGCTGAGGGACTCCAAAATTGCTTGAGAAACCAGAAAATGGGCTGAGGGACAACAAAATGGACTGAGGAACCCAAAAACTAATTGAGGAACTCAAATATGGTCTCCGGCACCCAAAAATGGATAGAAAACACTCAAAACGGACTGAGAGACCCCAAAATGGACTGAGGAAACCAAAACAAACCTAGGAACCCAAAAAATGGACTGAAGAACCCAAAAATGGTCTGTGAAACCCAAAAATGTATTGTTACGCAAAAAAGGGCTGAGGAACCTAAAAAAGGATAGAGGAACTAAAAAATGGGCCAATTTTGTGTCCCTCAGCGCTTTTTTTGGTTCCTCAATTCAGTTTTGGGTTCCTCAGAACATTTTTTAGGCCCTCAACCCATTTTTGGGTTTCTGAGTCCACTTTTTTGTTTCTCAAGCTCTGACCGCCCATTTTTGGGTTCCTAAATGCATTTTTGGTTTCCTCAGCCCAATTTTAGGGGTCCTCAGTCCATTTTTGGGTTCCTCAGTCCGTTTTTGAGTCCTTCGCCCTTTTTCTAGTTTCTCAATCCATTTCTGGTTCCGCAGCCGATTATTTAGGCCTTCAACCCATTTTTGGGTTTCTCAGAGCAATTTTTTGTTTCTCAAGTCATTTTGTGTTCTGACCGCCCATTTTTTGTTCCTCAAATCATTTTTGGGTTCCTCGACCCATTTTTGGGTCACTCAATCCATTTTCGGGTTTCTCAGACCATTTTGGGGTTCTTCACTCCATTTTTGGGTTCCTCAGTCTGTTTTTGTTTCCTCAGTCCATTTTGGGGTCTCATAGTCTGGTTTGGAGGTTTTCAAGCCATTTTTGTATTTCTCAGACCATTTTTGGGTTCCTTAATTCTTTTTTTTTTTTCTCAGCCCATTAGTTTTGTTTCTCACGCCATTTTTGGGGTCCCTCTTCCCGGTTTTCTGTTCCTCAAACCATTTTTGGGTTTCTCAGCCAATTTTTTGGTCTCCCTATCCATTTTTGGGTCCTCAGACCATTTTCAGGTCCCTCAATCCATTTCTGGTTTCCTCAGCCCATTTTTGGGTTCCTCAGCTAATTGTTGGTTCACCCAATCCATTTTGGGAGTTTTCAGACCATTTTTTAATGTTCTCAAGCCATTTTGGGGTCTCTCAGCCCATTTTTGGGTTCCTCAAGCCATTTTTGGGTTCCTTAGCCAATTTTCGGGTTGCTCAATGCATTTTTGTGTTTCTCAGCCCATTTGTTTGTTTCTCAAGGCAGATTGGAGTCCCTCCGTCTAATTCTGTGTTCCTCTGTCCATTTTTGGGTCCCTGCGCCAATTTTTGGTTTCCTCAATCTATTTTTGGCTTCCGCAGCCAATTTTTGGGTCTCTCAATCCATTTTTGGGTCCCTCGGTCCTTTTTTAAGGCCTTCAACCTGTTTTTGGTTTATCAGACCATTTTTTTGTTTCTCAAGTCATTTAGGGGTCTGACCACCCATTTTTGGTCCCTCAATCCATTTTTGTGTCCCTGGGCCCTTTTTCTGGTTCCTCAATCCATTTTTAGGTTCCTCAGCCTTTTTTCTTGTTCCTCAATGCATTTTTTGGGTCCCTCAGCCCATTTTTAGTTTCCTAAATCCATTTTTGGGTTCGTCAATGCATTTTTGGGTCAGTCAGTCCATTTTTGGGTTTCTCAGCCCATTTTTTAGGTCTTCAGCCCATTTTTGGGGTTTTTCAGTCAATTTTTTTGGTTCTCATGTCATTTTCGGTTCTGACCTTTCATTTTTGGTCCCTCGATCCATTTTTGGGTCCCTCCACCCTTTTTCTGGTTCCTCAATGCATTTTTGGTTTCTTCAGCCCATTTTTAGGTTCCTCAATCCATTTATTGGGTGCCTCAGCCCATGTTTGGTCCCCTCAGTTTATTTTTGCGTCCCTCGACCTTTTTTCTGTTTGCGCAATGCATTTTTAGGTCCCTCGGACCATTTTAGGGCTGCTCAATGCATTTTTGTGTTTCTCAACTTTTTTTTTTTTTCAAGCCAGTTTGGAGACCCTCCATCTATTTTTGTGTTCCTCTGTCCATTTTAGTACCTCTGCCGATTTTTGGGTTCCTAAATGCTTTCTTGGGTTCTTCAGCCCATTTCTTGCCTCGGAGCCGTGCCTTCTCTGTTCTCTTCTGCCGTCTCTGCCACATCTCTTCCGCATGGCTGTAAATCGCCGGGGTCTGTCTGCTCTGAAACGTGTTGCTGTCAAAGGTTTTGTTCGTTCACCGGTTTCAAAGTCACAGAAAATCTTCCGGTCTGCTCATTCCCTCCGATAACAGCAGTCGTTTGTATCTTCATGCGTCTCAGCAATTAGCAGCCGCATCACTGTAAAACGTCTTCTTCATTCCTTGGAGCCTTCTCTGTTCTCTTCTGCCGTCTCTGGCACAGCTCTTCTTTGCTCTAAACCGCCATGGTCTGACTCCTAAATGTCAAACGATTTAGCCGGCAAGATCGTACGACCGCGGAGCTTGAAACCTACGGGTAGAGAGCCTGTGTGCTCTTGCTTCGCGGAGCAAGCTTCGCGCGCATTCCTGGGCATTCTTAGCAGACTCCGGCTCCACAGGTTCTTTACACTAAATGGGGTAAAGCTGTCTGAGAACTCAGCAGACTCCGGATGCACAGAACATGGAGAGATAGGGTTTTCTGTGTACTCTTCGATCTGAAATCGGTTTCTTGTCAATATATTCGTCAGGCATCTGTTCATCACACACAGGTATGCTTTTCAGTCCGCTTGCTTATTCAAACAAGCTTCCCGCGCATTCCTGGGCACTCAGCAGACTCCGGCTTCACAGGTTATTTTTCACTAAGAGGTAAAGCTGTCTGAGAAATGCAAGCGCTGAAACATGTTGCTGTCAAAAGTTTTCTTCGTGCACCCGTTCGAAAGCCACAGAAAAGCAGTCGGTCTGCTCCTTCCTTCCGAGAGCAGCAGTCATTGGCTAAGCCCATTTTTCGGTCACTCAATCCATTTTTAGGTTTTTGAGACCATTTTTTTGGTCCCTCAGCCCATTTTTGGATTCCACCATGCATTTTTAGGTTCCTCAGCCCATTTTTGGTCCCTCAGTCTGTTTCTGCGTCTCTCGACCCTTTTTCTGGTTCCGCAATGCATTTTTGGGTCCCTCAGCCCATTACTAGGTTTCTTCAATCCATTTTTGTATTCCTCAGCCCATTTTTGGGTTCCTCAGTCCATTTTGTTGTCCCTCAGCCCATTTTCCGGTTTCTCAAGCAATTTTGGAGTCCCTCAGCCTATTTTTTGTTTCTCCCATTCATTTTTTTGGTTCCACAGCCCATTTTCGGTTTGCTCAATCCATTTTTGTGTTTCTCAGGCCATTTTTTTCATTTCTCAAGCCAGATTGGAATCCCTCAGTCCATTTTCGTGTCCCTCCGCCGATTTTTGGGTTCCTCAATCCATTTCTGGCTTTTTCAGCCCATTTTTGGGTCCGTCGATCTTTTTTTGGGTCCCTCGGCCCTTTTTTCGGGTTTCTCAATCCATTTTGGGGTTCCTCAGCCGACTTTTTAGGCCTTCAACCCATTTTTGGGTTCCTCAGCCCAATTTGGGGTTCCTGAAAACATTTTTTGGTTTCTCAGCCAATTTTGGGGTCCCTCAATCCATTTTTGGGATATTCAGCCCATTTTTTTTTACTTTCGCAGCCCATATTTGGGCCCCTCAGTCCATTTTTGGTGTTCTTGGCCCGTTTTTTTGATTTATAAATCCATTTTTGGTTTCCTCAGATCATTTTTTTGGTTCCTCTATCCATTGTTGGGTTCCTCAGCCTATTTTTGGGTCACTCAATTCATTTTTGGGTTTCTCAGCACATTTTGGGGTTTCTCAATCCATATTTGTGTTTCTCAGCCCATTTTTTTGGTTTCTCAAGCCATTTTGGAGTCCCTCAGGCTATTGTTGTGTTCCTCTATCTATTTTTTGGTCCCGCAGCCGATTTTTGGGGTTTACAATCCATTTTTGGCTTCCTCAGCCCATTTTTGGTCCCTCAATCCATTTTTGAGTCCCTCGGCCCTTTTTATGGTTCCTCAATTAGTTTTTGGGTTCCTCGGCCCATTTTTTAGCCTTTCAACCCATTTTTGTGGTCTCACCATATTTCTATGTTTCTCAAGCCATTTTGGGGTCTGGCAGCCCATTTTTGGTCCCTTAATCCATTTTTGGGTTCCTCAGCCCCTTTTTTGGATTTCTAAATCCATTTTTGGGTTCCTCCACCAGGAAAAGGGCTGAGGGACCCAAAATTAGATTGAGGAACCAGAAAAAAAGGCGAGGGAACCAAAAATGGGTTGAGGGACACAAAAAAAAAATGAGGAACCCAAAAATGGCTTGAGAAACAAAAAAAATGGGCTGAGAAAAAAAAAAGAATTGAGGAAATCAAAAATGGTCTGAGAAACACAAAAATGGCTTGAAAACCTCCAAACCGAACTAAGAGACCCCAAAATGGACTGAGGAAACCAAAACCAGACTAAGGAACCCAAAAATGGAGTGAAGAACCCCAAAATGGTCTGAGAAACCCGAAAATGGATTGAGTGACCCAAAAATGGGCTGAGGAACCCAAAAATGGATTGAGGAACAAAAAATGGGCGGTCAGACCCCAAAATGACTTGAGAAACAAAAAAATGGTCTGAGAAACCCAAAAATGGGTTGAAGGCCTAAATAATCGGCTGAGGAACCCAAAAAACGGATTAAGAAACCTGAAAAAAGGGCCGAAGGACCCAAAAACGGATTGAGGGACCCAAAAATAGGCTGAAGAAGCCTAAAATGGATTGAGGAACCTTAAAATCGGCGGAGGGACACGAAAATGGTCAGAGGAACACAGAAATAGACTGAGGGACTACAATCTGCCTTGAGAAACCAACAAATGCTCTGAGAAACACAAAAATGCATTGAGAAACCCGAAAATTGCTGAGGAACCCAAAACTGGGTTGAGGACCCAAAAATGGGCTGAGACCCCCAAATGGCTTGAGAAAGTAAAAAAATGGGCTGAAAAATCCAAAAACTGGATTGAGGGAACCAAAAATTGGCTGAGGAACCCAAAAATGGATTGAGGAACCCAAAAATGGGCTGAGGAAACCAAAAATGGATTTAGAAATCCAAAAAATGTATTGAAAAAAATTAAAAAACGGACTGAGGAACCCAAAAATGGATTGAAACGCACAAAACTGGGCTGAGAAACACAAAAAAAGGCTTGAAATCCTAAAAATGGCTGGGAAACCCAATAATGAATTAGAGGAACTCCCAAAATGGACTGAGGAAACCAAAACCAGACGAAGGGACCCAAAAATGGACTGAAGAACCACCAAATGGTCTGAGAAACCCGAAAATGGATTGAGTGACCCAAAAATGGGCTGAGGAACCCAAAAATGGATTGAGGAACAAAAAATGGGCGGTCAGACCCCAAAATGACTTGAGAAACAAAAAAATGGTCTGAGAAACCCAAAAATGGGTTGAAGGCCTAAATAATCGGCTGAGGAACCCAAAAACGGATTGAGAAACCTGAAAAAAGGGCCGAAGGACCCAAAAACGGATTGAGGGACCCAAAAATAGGCTGAAGAAGCCTAAAATGGATTGCGGAACCTTAAAATCGGCGGAGGGACACGAAAATGGTCAGAGGAACACAGAAATAGACTGAGGGACTACAATCTGCCTTGAGAAACCAACAAATGCGCTGAGAAACACAAAAATGCATTGAGAAACCCGAAAATTGCTGAGGAACCCAAAACTGGGTTGAGGAACCCAAAAATGGGCTGAGACCCCCAAATGGCTTGAGAAAGTAAAAAAATGGGCTGAAAAATCCAAAAACTGGATTGAGGGAACCAAAAATTGGCTGAGGAACCCAAAAATGGATTGAGGAACCCAAAAATGGGCTGAGGAAACCAAAAATGGATTTAGAAATCCAAAAAATGTATTGAAAAAAATTAAAAAAACGGACTGAGGAACCCAAAAATGGATTGAAACGCACAAAACTGGGCTGAGAAACACAAAAAAAGGCTTGAAATCCTAAAAATGGCTGGGAAACCCAATAATGAACTAGAGGAACCCCAAAAATGGGCTGAGAGAACCAAAAATGGGCTGAGGGACCAAAAAAGGACTGAGAAACCAAAAATGTCCTGGGCAACCCAAAAATGGATTGAGGAACACATAAATGAGCTGAGGAACCCAAAAAATTAATTGAGGAACCCAAAAATGGATTGAGAAACCTAAAAATGGACTGGGAAACCCAAAAATGGATTGAGGTACCCAAAAATGGTTTGAGAAACCCAAAAATCGGCTGAGAAAACCAAAAATTAATTGAACTCAGAAATAGGCTGAGGGACCCAAAAATGTATTGAGGGACCCAAAAATGGGCTTAAAAACCCCAAAATGGGCTGAGGGATGCAAAATTGGATTGAGGAACCCAAAAATGGGCGGATGGAACAAAAAGTGGATTGAAAAAAACAAAAATGAATTGAGGAACCCAGAAATTGTCTGACTGACCCCAAAATCGATTGAGGAACCCCAAAAATGGGCTGATGAACCCAAAAATCGATTGAGGAACCCCCAAAATGGGCAGAGGAACCAAAAAATTGATTGAGGATATCAAAAATAGGCTGAGGAACCCAGAAATCGATTAAGGAACCCCCAAAATCGGCTGAGGAACCCAAAAATAGACTGAGGAAAACAAAAAAGGATTGAGGAAAACAAAAAAGGACTAAGAAACTCAAAAATGGCGTGAGAATCAAAGAAACAGGTTGAGGAACCAAAAAATGGGTGAGAAAACTAAAAATGGTTTGACCAAAACAAAAATAAACTCAGGGACCCGAAAATGGGCTGAGGGACCCAAAAATGGAATGAGAGAGCAAAAAATGGGCTGAGGGACTCAAAAAAGCATTGAGGATATCAAAAATGGGCGGAGGAACCCAAAATGGACTGAGGAACCATAAAAATGGACTGAGGAACCCAAAAATGGATTGATGAAACCAAAAATGGGCTGAGAAACCGAAAAGTGCACTGAGGAAAACAAAAATGGATTGAGAAACACAAAAATGGGCTGCGAAACCCAAAAATGGGCTTGGAACCTCAAAAACGGACTGAGAAACGAAAAATGGCCTGGGAAACCCAAAAATGGTTTGAGGAACCCAAAAATAGACTAAGGAACTAAAAAATGGGCTGAGGGACCCTAAAATGGACCGAGGAATTAAAAAATGGATTGAAAAACCCAAAAAAGGACTGAGAAACCCCAAAAAGGGCTAGGAAACCCATAACAGCTCCGGGACCCAAAAATGTATTGAGGAACCTAAAAATGGACTGAGGAACCCAAAAATGGATTGAGGAACCCAAAAGAGGGTTGAAAAAACAAAAAATGGGCTGAGAAACCCAAAAATGGATTGAGAAACCCAAAAATGGATTGAGAAACCTAAAAATGGGCTCGAGGACAGAAAATGGACTGAAATAACAAAAAATGCATTGAGAAAATTCAAAATGAGCTGGGAAAAAAAAAGAGAAGAACCCACAAAATGGGCTGACGAACCAAAAAATGAATTGAGGTACCCAGAAATGGCCTGAGGGACCCAAAAATGTATCGAGGGACCCAAAAATTGGCTGACTGAACCAAAAATGGATTGAGGAACCCCCAAAATGGGCTGAGGAACCCAAAAATGGACTCAGAAACTCAAAAATGGACTGAGAATCAAAAAAAATGGATTGAGGAACCCAAAAATGGGTGAGAAAACCAAAAATGGTTTGACCAAACCAAAAATGAACTGAGAGACCTGAAAATGTGCTGAGGGATTCCAAAATGGGCTGAAGGACCCAAAAATGGAATGAGAGAGCAAAAAATGGTCTGAGGGACTCAATAATGGATTGAGGAAAATGGGGTGAGAAACCCAAAAGTGCACTGAGAAAAGCAAAAATGGATTGAGAAACACAAAAATGGGCTGAGAAACACAAAAATGGCCTGGGAAACCCAAAAATGGATTGAGGAACCCAAAAATAGATTAATAAACTCAAAAATGGGCTGAGGGACTGAAAAATGTACTGAGGAATCCAAAAAACGGATTGAGAAACCCAGAAATGGACTGAAAAATCCGAAAATGGGCTGAGGAACCCAAAAAAGGATTGAGGAACCCAAAATGTGCCGAGGAACCCAAAAAAAAAATAGTTTGAGGAACGCAAAAATGGATTGAGAAACCTAAAAACAGACTGAGAAACTCAAAAATGGGCTGAGAAACCCATAATGGCTGTGGGAACCAAAAACGTATTGTGGGACCCAAAAATGTATTCAGGAACTGAAAAATGGACTGAGGAACCCAAAAATGGACTGGGAAACCCATAACGGCTGCGGGACCCAAAAATGTATTGAAGAACCCAAAAGTGGGTTGAGAAAACAAAAAATGATTCGAGGAATCCAAAAATAGACTGAGAAACCCAAAAATGGGCTGAGTGACCAAGACATGGATTGAGGAAACAAAAAATGGATTGAGAAAACCAAAAATGGTCTGAGGAACCCAAAAATGGATTGAGAAACTCAAAAATGCATTGAAAAAACCAAAAATGGGCTGAGGAACCCAAAAATGGGCTGGGAAACCCATAATGGCTGTGGGACCCAAAAATGTATTGAGGAATCCAAAAATGGATTGAGGAACCCAAAAATGGGTTGAGAAAACAAAAAATGGTTCGAGGAATCCAAAAATAGGCTGAGAAACCCAAAAATGGGCTGAGTGACCAAGACATGGATTGAGGAACACAAACATGGATTGAGGAACCCAAAAAAGTCGTGGGAAACCCAAAAATGGACTGAGGAAACAAAAAAATAGATTGATGAAACCAAAAATGGATTGATAAACCTAAAAATGGACTGAGAAAGCCAAAAATCGACTGGGAAACCGAAAAATGGACTGAGGAACCCAAAAATAGATTGAGGAACTTAAAAATGGATTGAGAAACCTAAAAATGGATTGAGAAACCTAAAAATGGACTGAGAAACCCAAAAATGGATTGAGGTACCCAAAAATGGTTTGAGGAAACAAAAAATCGGCTGACTAACACAAAAATGGATTGAAAAACCCCAAAAATGGGCTGACGAACCCAAAAATTGATTGAGGAACCCCCAAAATGGACTGAGGAACACAAGAATGGACTGAGAAACACAAAAAAAGGATTGAGGAACCCCAAAAAAGACTCAGAAACTCAAAAATGTCATGAGAATAAAAAAAATGAATTGAAGAACCCTAAAATGGGTGAGAAAACCAAAAATGGTTTGACCAAAGCAAAAATGAACTGAGAGACCCGAAAATGTGCTGAGGGACTCCAAAATGGGCTGAGGGACCCAAAAATGGAATGAGAGAGCAAAAAAAGGGCTGAGGGACTCAAAAATAGATTGAGGATACAAAAATTGGCTGAGGAAACCAAAAATGGATTGAGGAAACCAAAAATGGGCTGAGAAACCCAAAAGGACACTGAGGAAAGCAAAAAAGGATTGAGAAACACAAAAATGGGCTGAGAAACCCAAAAATGGGCTGGGAAACCCATAACGGCTGCGGGACCCAAAAAAATGTATTGAGGAACCCAAAAATGGACTGAGGAACCCAAAAATGGATTGAAGAACCCAAAGATGGTCTGAGTAACCCAAAAATGGATTGGGAAACCCATAACGACTGCAGGACCCAAAAATGGGTTTAGAAAACAAAAAATGGTTTGAGGAATACAAAAATAGCCTGAGAAACCCAAAAATGGGCTGAGTGACCATGACATGGATTGAGAAACCCAAAAATGGGCTGAGGAACCCAAAAATGGGCTGAGGAATCCAACAATGGATTGATAAACCAAAAAATGGATTGAAAAAAACAAAAAACGGACTGAGGAAACAAAAAATGGATTGAGACACACAAAAATGCGCTCAGAAACAGAAAAAAAGGCTTGGAATCCTAAAAATGGCCTGGGAAACCCAAAAATGGGTTGAGGGGCCCAAAATGGATTGAGGAACACAAAAATAGATAAAGAAACCCAAAAATGGGCTGGGAAAGCAAAAAAATGAAATGAAGAACCCCAAATACGGTCTGACGAACCCAGAAATGAATTGAGGAACCCAGAAATGGGCTGAGGGACGCAAAAATGTATTGAGGGACCTCAAAATGGGCTTAAAAATCCCAAAAAGGGCTGAGAGAAGCAAAAATAGATTGAGGAACCCAAAAATGGGTTGATGGACCAAAAAATGGATTGAAAAAACAAAAAAAAGTATTGAGGAACCCAAAAATTCGCTGACTGACCCAAAAATGGATTGATGAACCCCAAAAATGGGCTGGCGAACACAAAAATCAATTGAGGAACCCCCAAAATGGGCTGAGGAACCCAAAAATGGACTCAGAAACTCAAAAATGGCGTGAGAATCAAAAAAAATAGATTGAGGAACCCAAAAATGGGTGAGAAAACCAAAAATGGTTTGACCAAACCAGAAATGAACTGAGAGACCAAAAAATGTGCAGAGGGACTCCAAAATGGGCTGAGGGACCCAAAAATGGAATGAGAGAGCAAAAAAAGGGCTGACGGACTCAAAAATGGATTGAAGACATAAAAAATCAACTGAGGAACCCAAAATTGGACTGGAAACCCATAATGGCTGCGGGACCCAAAAATTTATTGAGGAACCAAAAAATGGATTGAGGAACCCAAAAATGGGTTGAGAAAAACAAAAATGGTTCGAGGAACCCAAAAATGGGCTGAGAAACACAAAGAAAGGCTTGGAATCCTAAAAATGGGCTGAGGGACCCAAAATGGATTGAGGAACCCCAAAAATGAATTGAGGAAACCAAAAATGGATTGAAGAACCACAAAAATGTATTGAGGAAACCAAAAAAGAGCTGATAAAACCCCAAAATGGGCTTGGAACAGCAAAAAAAGACTGAGAAACTGAAAATGGCCTGGAAAATCCAAAAATGCTCTGAGGAACCCAAAAATGGACTGAGGAACCCAAATATGGACTGGGAAACCCATAACGGCTGCGGGACACAAAAATGTATTGAGGAACCGAAAAATGGATTGAGGAACACAAAAATGGACTGAGGAACACAAAAAAAAGATTGAGGAACCCAAAAAAAGACTCAGAAACTCAAAAATGGACTGAAAAATTTAAAAATGTATTGAGGAAACCAAAAATTGACTTAGGAACCCAAAAATGGATTGAGGAACCCAAAAATGGGTTGAGAAAACCAAAAATGGTTCGGGGAATCCAAAAAAAGGCTGAGGAACCCAAAAATGGGCTGAGTGACCAAGACATGGATTGAGGAAACGAAACATGGATTGCAGAAACCAAAAATGGACTGGGAAACCCCAAAATGGACTGAGGAAACCAAAAAATAGATTGACAAACCCAAAAATGGATTTAGAAACCCAAAAATGCATTTAGAAACCCAAAAATGGACTGGGAAACCAAAAAATGGGCTGAGGGACCCAAAATGGACTGAGGAACGCCAAAATGGATTGAGGGACGCAAAAATGGGCTTAGAGACCCTAAAATAGGGCTGAGGGATCCCAAAATGGACTGAGGAACCCAAAAATGGATTGAGGAACCCAACAATGGGCTGAGGATCCCAAAAATGGATTGAGAAACCCAAAAATGGATTGAAAAAATAAAAAATGGGCTGAGGAACACAAAAATGGATTGAAGAAAACAAAAAATGGACTGGGAAACTAAAAAATGGACTGAGAAAACAAAAAATAGATTGAGTAACCCAAAAATTGACTGAGGGACTTAAGTTGGATTGAGGAACCCAAAAATGGACTGAGAAACCCGAAAATGGATTGAGGAACCCAAAATTGGGCTGACGTACCCAAAAATGCACTGAGGGACTAAAAAAATGGATTGAGGAAACCAGAAATGTATTGAGGGAACCAAGAATGGATCGCAGAATCCAAAAATGGATTAAGGAAAGCAGAATTGTCTGAGGGACCAAAAATGAACTGAAGAACAAAAAATGGGATGAGGGAGCTCTGAAATGGCTGAGAAATCTAAAAATGGGCTGAGAAAACCAAAAATGGATTGAGGAACCAAAAAATTGATTGAGGAAACATGAAATGGGCGGAGGGAACTAAAAATGGATTGAAAAACCCCAAAATGGGTTGAGAAACTCAAAAATGGTCTGAGAAATCCAAAACTGAATTGAGGAACCCAAAAATTCACTGAGGGACTTAAGTTGGATTGAGGAACCCAAAAATGGGCTGAGAAACACAAAAATGGATTGAGGAACCCAAAAAATGAACTGAGGAAACGCATAATGGTCTGAGAAATTAAAAAATGGATTGAAGAACCCAAAAATGGGCTGAGGGACATCAAAATAGGCAGAGGGACCTCACAATGGGTTGACTGACCTCAAAATGGATTCCGGAACCCAAAAAAGGGCTGAGAAATACAAACATACACTGGATTAACAAACCAAAAATGGACTGAGGGTCCCAAAAATGGATTGAGGAACCCAAAACGTGATTCAGGAGCACCAAAACGTGATGAGGGACCTAAAAATGCATTGCAGAACCCAAAAATGGACTGAGGGAAGCAAAAATGAGCTGAAGAACAAAAGATGTTTACGAGAGAGTTCAAAAATGGCCTGAAAAAATAAAAAATTGATTGAAGAATCCAGAAATGGGCTGAGGGACCCAAAAATAGCCTCAGGGACCCAAAAATGGACTGAAGAAACCAGAAATGGATTGAGCAACCCAAGAATGGATCAAGGAACCCAAAAATGCATTGAGGAACTCAAAAATGAACTAAGGAACCGAAAAATGGATTCAGGGATTAAAAAATTAGCTGAGGGAACCAAAAATGGATTGAGATACCCAAAAATGGATTGAGGAAAGCAAAAATGGCCTGAGGGACCAAAAATGAACTGAAGAACAAAAAATTGGGACGAGGGATCTCAAAAATGGGCTGAGAAACCCAAAAATGTGCTGAGACAAAAAAATGGATTGAGGAACTCAAAATTGATTGAGGAACCCAAAAACAGGCTGAGGGACCTAAAAATAGATTGCAGAACCCAAAAATGGACTGAGGGAAGCAAAAATGGGCTGAGGAACACAAAAAAGGTTGGGCAAAATCAAAAATAGGCTGAGGGACTCCAAAATGGATTGAGAAACAAAAAATATGGGCTGAGAAACATAAAAATGAATTAAAAAACTCAAAAATGGGACTGAGGGACCAAAAATAGACTGAGGAAAACAAAAAAGGAATTGAGATACACAAAAATGGGCTGAGGGACCAAAAATGGATTGAGAAACCCAAAAATGGATTGAGAGACCCCGAAATGTACAGAGGAAACCAAAAACGGACTGAGGAACCAAAAAATGAGCTGAGGAATCCAAAAATGGATTGAGGAACCCAAAAATGGGCTGAGGAAACTAAAAATGGTTTGAAGAACCCTAAAAATGGGCCGAGGGACCCAAAAAAGCATTGAGGGACCAAAAATGGGCAGAGGAACCTAAAAATGCATTGTGGAATTCAAAAATGGCCTGAGGGACACCAAGAATTGTTGAGAAACTAAAAAAATGGGCTGAAAAATTAAAAAATGGATTGAGGAAACCAATAATGGGCTGAGGGACCCAAAAACGGATTGAGGAATTCCAAAATGGGCTGAGGAACCTAAAAATGGATTGAGAAACCCAAGAAAAAAGGGCTGAGGGACCCAAGGATAGATTGAGGGACCCAAAAATGGGCTGAGGAAGTAAAAAATGGATTGAGGAACCCAAAAATCGGCGGAGGGACCAAAAAATGGACAGAGGAACACGAAAATAGACTGAGGGACTCCATTCTGGCATGAGAAACCAAAAAATGGGCTGAGAAACACAAAAATGCATTGAGCAACCCGAAAATGGGCTGGGGAAACTAAAAATGGATTGAGGAACCCAAAACTAGGCTGAGAGACCCCAAAATGGCTTGAGCAAGTGAAAACTGAGCTTAAAATTCCAAAAATGGATTGAGGGACCCAAAAATGGGCGGAGGAACAAACAAATGGCTTGAGGAACCCATAAAAAGGCTGAGGAACCCAAAAATGGATTGAGAAATCCCAAAAAGCTGCTGAGGAAACCAAAAATGGACTGAGGGACCCAAAAATGGATTGAGTGACCCAAAAATGGGCTGAGGAAATCAATAATGTGTGAAAATACCCAAAAATGGGTAGGGACCCAAAAATGCATTGAGGAACCTAAAAAACGGCCGAGGGACCCAAAAATGTATTGATGGACCAAAAATAGGCCATCAGACCGCAAAATGACTTGAGAAACAAAAAATCAGTGTGAGACCCCAAAAATGGGTTGAGGGCCTAAAAAATGGGCTAAGGAACCCAAAAATTAATTGAGGAACCAGAAAAAGAACTGAGGGACACAAAAATGGATTGAGGGAACCAAAAATGGGCTGAGGGAGCCAAAAATCAGTGGAGGGACACAAAAAAGAAAAGAGGAACACAAAAATAGAGTGAGGGACTCTAATCTGGTTTGAGAAACAAAACAATGTACTGAGAAACACAAAAATGCATTGAGCAACTTTAAAATGGGCTGAGGAACCAAAAATGGATTGAGGAACCCTAAAATAGGCTGAGGAAACAAAAAAAGGATTGAAGAAACCTAAAAATGGGCCGAGGGACACAAAAATGCATTGAGGAAACAGAAAAAGGGTCGAGGGACCCAAAAATGGACTGAGGGACCAAAAATAGACTGAGGAAACCAAAAAAGGACTGAGGAACCCAAAATGGGCTGAGAAACACCCAAAAGGAATTGAGAAACCCCAAAATGGGCTGAGGGACCAAAAATGGATTGAGAAACCCAAAAATGGACTGAGAGACCCCGAAATGGACAGAGGAAACCAAAAACGGACTGAGGAACCAAAAAATGATCTGAGAAACCCAAAAATGTATTGAGGAACCCAAAAATGGGCTGACGTACCCAAAAATGCACTGAGGGACTCAAAAATGGATTGAGGAACCCAGAAATGAATTGAGGGAAGCAAGAATGGATCGCAGAACCCAAAAATGGATTGAGGAAAGCAAAAATTGGCTGAAGGACCAAAAATGAACTGAAGAACAAAAAATGGGATGAGGGAGCTCGGAAATGGGCTGAGAAACCAAAAAATGGCTGAGAAACCAAAAATGGATTGAGGAACCAAAGAATGGGCTGAGAAACGCAAAAATCGATTGAAAAAACTCAAATATGGACCCAAAAATGGGCTGAGAAACACAAAAATAGATGGGTGAAACCAAAAAAAAGGCTGAGGGACTCCAAAATGGCTTGAGAAACAAAAAAATGGGCTGAGAAACACAAAAATGGATTGAGGAACCCCCAAATGGGCTGAGGGACCGAAAAATGGATTGGAAAACCCAAAAATTGACTGAGAGACCCCAAAATGGACAGAGGAAATAAAAAAAGGACTGAGGGACAGAAAAATGGGCGGAGAAACCCAAAAATGGATTGAGTGACCCAAAAATGGCTGAGGAACCCGAAAATGGATTGAGGAACCTAAAAATTGGCTGAGGGACCAAAAAAAGCATTGAGGAACCAGAAAAAAGGCCGAGGGACCCAAAAATGGATTGTGGGATCAAAAATTGGCTGTCAGACCCCAAAATGGCTTGAGAAACATTAAAATATGGTGAGACAACAAAAATGGGTTGAGAGGGTGAAAAATGGACTGAGGAAACCAAAAATTAATTGAGGAACCAGAAAAAGGGCCGAGGGACCCAAAAATGGATTGAGGGACCCAAAAATGGGTTGAGGGAGCCAAAAATGGATTGAAAAACCCGAAAATTGGCTGCGGGATCGAAAAATAGACAGACGAACACAACAATAGACTAAGGGACTCCAAAATGGCTTGAGAAACCAAAAAAATGGGATGAGAAACACAAAAATGGATTGAGGAACCAAAAATGGGCTGAGGGACCGAAAAATGGATCGAAAAACCCAAACATGGACTGAGAGACCCAAAATGGGCTGAGGAACCTAAAATTGTACTGCGGAATCCAAAAATGTGCTGAAGGACCCCAAGAAAAGCTTCAGAAACAAAAAAATGGGCTGAGAAATTAAAAAATTAATTGAGAAACCCCAAAAAGGGCTGAGGGACCCAAAAATGGATTGAGGAATTCCAAAATGGGCTGAGGAATCTAAAAATGGATTGAGAAACCAGAAATGGGCGGTCAGACCCCAAAATGACTTGAGTAACAAAAAATGGTCTGAGAAACCCAAACATGGGTTGAAGGCCTAAAAAATCAACCGAGGAACCAAAAAATGGATTAAGAAACACAAAAAAAGGGCCGAGGAACCCAAAAAAGGATCGAGGGACCCAAAAATGGGATGAAGAAGTCAAAAATGGATTGAGGAACCCAAATATCGGCAGAGGGACACAAAAATGGACAGAGGAACACCAAAAAAAGTCTGAGGGACTCCAATGTGGCTTGAGAAACAAAAAAATGGGCTGAGAAACACAAAAATGCATTGAGCACCCGAAAATGGGCTGAGGAAGCTGAAAATGGGTTGAGGAACCCAAAAATGGACTGAGAGACCCCAAAATGGACTGAGGAAATAAAAAACGGATTGAGGGACCCAAAAATGGACTGAGGAACCCAAAAATGGATTGAGGAACTAAAAAATGGGCTGAGGGACCCAAAAATGCATTTAGAAACCCCAAAATGGGTTGAGGAACCCAAAAATGGGCTGAGAGACCCCAAAATGGCTTGAGAAAGCAAAAAAATGGGCTGAAAACTCCAAAAATGGATTGAGGGAACCAAAAATTGGCTGAGGAACCCAAAAATGGATTTAGAAATCAAAACAGGGGCCGAGGAACCCAAAAATGGACTGAGGGACACGAAAATGGGCTGAGAAACACAAAAATAGATGGGCGAAACCAAAAATACGCTGAGGGGACTCCAGCATGGCTTGAGAAACAAAAAAGTGGGCTGAGGAACTCAAAAATGCATTGAGGAACCCAAAAATGGGCTGAGGAAACCAAAAATGGATTGAAGAAACCTAAAAATGGGCCGAGGGACCCAAAAATGCATTACGGAACCAGAAAAAGTGTCGATGGACGCAAAAATGGACTGAGGGACCAAAAATGGGTGACGAACCTAAAAATGCATTGCCGAATCCAAAAATGGGCTGCGGGACCCAAAGAAAAGATTCAGAAACAAAAAAAAGGGGATGAGAAATTAAAAAATGGGTTGAGGAACCCAAAAATGGGCTGAGGGACCCAAAAATGGATTGAGTGACCCAAAAATAGGCTGAGGAAACCAAAAATGGATAGAGGAACCAAAAAATGATCGGAGGAAACCAAAAATAGATTGAGGAAAATAAAAATGGGCCGAGGGACCCAAAAATGCATTGAGGGACCAAAAATGGGCGGTCAGACTACAAAATGACTTCAGAAACAACGAAATGGGCTGAGAAAACCAAAAATGGGTTGAAGGCCTAAAATCGGCGGAGGAACCCAGAAATGGATTGAGAAACCAGAAAAACGGGCCGAGGGACTCAAAAATGGATTGAGGCCCAAACATAGCCTGAGGAACCTAAAACTGATTGAGAAACCCAAAAATCAGCGGAGAAATCCAGAAATGGACAGAGGAACACAAAAATAGACTGAGGGACTCCAATCTGGCTTGAGAAACAAAAAATGGGCTGAGAAACAGAAGAATGGATTGAGGGAGCTGAAAATGGGCTGAGAGACCCCAAAATGGATTGAGAATAAAAAAAAAAATGGCTAAGGAACCAAAAAATGTTTTGAGGAGCCCCAAACTGTAATGAGGAATCCCAAACTGTGATGAGGAACCCAAGAAAGTGTTGAAGGCCTAAAAATCGACTGAGAAAACCAAAAATAGATTGAGAAATCCGAAAAAGGGTAGAGGGACCCAAAAATGGATTGAGGGACCCCAAAATGGGCTGAAAAAGCCAAAAATGGATTGAGGAACACAAAAATCAGTGGAAGGGCCACAAAATGGACAGAGGAACACAGAAATAGACTGAGGGACTCCAATCTGGCTTGAGAAAAAAAAATGGGCTGAGAAACACAAGAATGCTTCGAGCAACCCAAAAATGGGCTGAGGAACCAAAAAATGGATAGAGAAACCAAAAAAATAGGCTGAGAAACCCAAAAATGGATTGAGGAAGCTAAAAATGGGCCGAGGGACCCAAAAATGCATTGAGGAAGCAGAAAAAGGGCCAAGGAACCCAAAAATAAATTAAAGGACCAAAAATGGGCAGTCAGACCACAAAATGACTTGAGAAACAAAAAAATGGGCTGAGAAACCCAAATATGGATTTAGAAATCCAAAACAGGGGCCGAGCAACCCAAAAATAGACTGAGGGACACTAAAATGGGCTGAGAAACACAAAAATAGATGGACGAAACCAAAAATACGCTGAGGGACTCCAACATGGCTTGAGAAACAAAAAAAATGGGCTGAGGAACCCAAAAATGCATTCAGGAAGCCAAAAAATGGGATGAGGAATCCAAAAATGGATTGAAGAAACCTAAAAATGGGCCAAGGAACGAAAAAATGGACTGAGGAACCCAAAAATGCCTGAGAAACACAGAAATAGATGGGCGAAACCAAAAATAGGCTGAGAGACTCCAAAATGGGTTGAGAAACAAAAAAAATGGGCTGAGAAACACAAAAATGGATTCAGGAACCGAAAGATGGGCTGAGGGACCTAAAAATAGATTGAAAAACCCAAAAATGGACTGAGGAAACAAAAAACGGACTGAGGGACCCAAAAACGGACTGAGGAACCCAAAAATGGACTGAGGAACCCTAAAAATGGGCTGAGGAAACCAAAAATGCATTTAGGAACCCAAAAATGGGCGGTCAGAACCCAAAACTGGATTGAGGAACCAGAAAAAGGGGTGAAGGACCCAAAATTAGATTGAGGAACCAGAAAAAAAGGCGAGGGAACCAAAAATGGGTTGAGGGACACAAAAATGAACTGAGGAACCAAAAATGGCTTGAGAAACAAAAAAAAGGGCTGAGAAAAAAAAAGAATTGAGGAACCCAAAAATGGTCTGAGAAACACAAAAATTGCTTGAAAACGTCCACAGCAGACTATGAGACCCCAAAATGGACTGAGGAAACTAAAACCAGACTGAGGAACCCCCAAAATGGACTGAAGAACCCCAAAATGGTCTGAGAAACCCGAAAATGGATTGAGTGACCCAAAAAATGGGCTGAGAAACCCAAAAATGGATTGAGGAACAAAAAATGGGCGGTCAGACCCCAAAATGACTTGAGAAACAAAAAAATGGTCTGAGAAACCCAAAAATGGATTGAAGGCCTAAATAATCGGCGGAGGAACCCAAAAACGGATTGAGAAACCCGAAAAAAGGGCCGAAGGACCCAAAAACTGATTGAGGGACCCAAAAATAGGCTGAAGAAGCCAAAAATGGATTGAGGAACCTTAAAATCGGCGGAGGGACACGAAAATGGACAGAGGAACACAGAATAGACTGAGGACTACAATCTGCTTGAGAAACCAACAAATGCGCTGAGAAACACAAAAATGCATGAGAAACCCGAAAATTGGCTGGGGAACCAAAACTGGGTTGAGGAACCCAAAAATGGCTGAGACCCCCAAACGGCTTGAGAAAGTAAAAAAATGGCTGAAAACTCCAAAAAATGGATTGAGGGAACCAAAAATTGGCTGAGAAACCCAAAAATGGTTTGAGGAACCCAAAAATGGATTGAGACGCACAAAACAGGGCTGAGAAACACAAAAAAGGCTTGGAATCCTAAAAATGGCCTGGGAAACAAAAAACTGGATTGAGGAACCCAAAAATGGGCTGAGAAACCCAAAAATGGCCTGGGAAACCCAAAGATGGATTGAGGAACCCATAAAAAGATTAAGGAACTCTAAAATGGGCTGAGGGACCCAAAAATGGACTGAGGAAACCAAAAATGGATTGAAAAAACCCCAAAATGGACTGAGAAACCCAAAACTGGGCTGGGAAACCCTTAACAGCTGTGGGACCCAAAAAATGTATTGAGGAACCCAAAAATGGACTAAGGAACCCAAAAGTCGGTTGAGAAAACCAAAAATTATTCGCGGAATGCAAAACTAGGCTGAGAAACCGAAAAATTGGCTGAGTGACCAAGACATGGATTGAGGAACCCAAAAATGGATTGAGGAACCCGAAAAACGATTGAAAAAAACTAAAATGGGCTGAGGAACCCAAAAATGGATTGAGAAACCTAAAAATGGACTGAGAAATGCAAAAATGGCTAGGAAACCCATAATGGCTGTGGGAACCAAAAATGTATTGAGGGACCCAAAAATGTATTGAGGAACCCAAAAATGGACTCAGGAACCCAAAAATGGACTGGGAAACCCATAACGGCTGCGGGACCCAAAAATGTATTGAGGAACCCAAATATGTATTGAGGAACCCAAAAATGGATTGAGGAACCCAAAAATGGGATGAGAAAACCCAAAAATGGATTTAGGGGACCAAAAATGGATTGAGAAAACTAAAAATGTACTGAGAAATCCAAAAATGGATTGAGGTACCCAAAAATGGTTTGAGGAACCAAAAAATCAGCTGACTAACCCAAAAATGGATTGAGGAATACCAAAAATGGGCTGACGAACCAAAAAATCGATTGAGGAATCCCCAAAATGGGCTGAGCAACACCAAAATGGTTTGAGGAACCCAAAAATGGATTGAAAAATCCAAAAATGGGCTGAGGAACCCAAAAATAGATTGAAGAACCCAAAATGTGCCAAGGCACCAAAAAAATATTTGAGAAACCCAAAAATGGATTGAGAAACCTAAAAATGGACTGAGGAACCCAAAAATGGTCTGGGAAACCCATAACAGCTGCACGCCCAAAAATGGGTTGAGAAAACCAAAAATGGTTCGAGGAATCCAAAAATAGGATGAGAAACCCAAAAATGGGCTGAGTGAAAGGACATGGATTGAGGAACCCAAAAATGGTCTGAGAAACCCAAAAATGGGCTGAGGAAACAAACAATGGATTGAGAAACCAAAAAATGGATTGAAAAAAGCAAAAAAAACAACCGAGGAACCAAAAAAATGGGCTCAGAAACAGAAAAAAAGACTTGGAATCCGAAAAAAGGCCCGGGAAACCCAAAAATGGATTGAGGAACCCAAAAATAGATTAATGAACTAAAAAATGGGCTGAGGGACCCAAAATGGATTGAGGAACCGAATAATACATTAAGGAATTTGAATTCCTTAATTCCTTAAATCGGCTGAGAAACCCACAAATGGGCTAGGAAAGCAAAAAAATATATTGAAGAACCCCAATATGGGCTGACGAACCCAAAAATGAATTGAGGAACTGAAAAATGGGCTGAGGGACCCAAAAATGGGCTTAAAAACCCCCCAAAACAGCTGAGGGATGCAAAAATGGATTGAGGAACACAAAAATGGGCTGATGGACCAAAAAATGGATTGAAAAAACAAAATATTGAATTGAGGAACCCAAAAATTAGCTGACTGACCCAAAAATGGATTGATGAACCCCAAAGATGGCTGGCGAAACCAAAAATAAATTGAGGAACCTCCAAAATGGGCTGAGGAATCCAAAAATGGACTCAGAAAACTAAAAAATGGGCTGAGAATCAAAAAAAATGGATTGAGGAACCCAAAAATGGGTGATAAAACAAAAAATGGTTTGACCAAACCGAAAATGAACTGAGAGACCCGAAATGAGCTGAGAGACTCCGAAATGGGCTGTGGGACCCAAAAATAGAATAAGAGAGCAAAATATGGGCTGAGGGACTAACAAATGGATTGAGGATATCAAAAATGGGCTGAAGAAAACTAAAATGGACTGAGGAACCCAAAAATGGATTGAGGAAACCAAAAAAAGGCTGAGAAACCCAAAAGTGCACTGAGGAAAGCAAAAATGGATTGAGAAACACAAAAATGGGCTGAGAAACCGAAAAGTAGGCTTGGAAACCTAAAAATGGGCTTGGAACCTCAAAACCGGACTGAGAAACCAAAAATGGCCTGGGAAACCCAAAAATGGATTGAGGAACCCAAAAATGGAATAAGGAACTCAAAAATGGACTGAGGGACCCAAAAATGGTTGGAGGAATCCAAAAATAGCCTGAGAAAGACAAAAATGGACTGAGGAACCAAAAAATGGATTGACAAACCCAAAAATGGATTGAGAAACTTAAAAATGAGCTCAGAAACCCAAAAATCAACTGAGGTACCCAAAAATGGTTTGAGGAACCAAAAAATCGGCTGACTGACCCAAAAATGGATTGAGGAACCCCAAAAATGGGCAGATGAACCCAAAAATCGATTTAGGAACCACCAAAATGGGCTGAGGAACACAAAAATGGGCTGAGGAACCCAAAAAAAGACTCAGAAACTCAAAAATGGCGTGAGAATCAAAAAATGGATTGAGGATCCCAAAATGAGTGAGAAAACCAAAAATGGTTTGACAAAACCAAAAATGAACTGAGAGACCTGAAAATGTGCTAAAGGACTCCAAAATGGGCTGAAGGACTCAAAAAAGAATGAGAGAGCAAAAAATGGACTGAGGGACTCAAAAATGGATTGAGGAACGCAAAAATGGGCTGAGGAACCCAAAAATGGACTGAGGAACCCAAAATGGACTGAAAAACCCAAAACTGGGCTGGGAAACCCATAACGGCTGTGGGACCAAAAAAATGTATTGAGGAAACCAAAAATGGACTGAGGAACCCAAAAGTCGGTTGAGAAAACCAAAAAAGATTCAAGGAAACCAAAAATAGGCTGAGAAACCCAAAAATGGGCTAAGTGACCAAGACATGGATTGAGGAACCAAAAAATGGATTGAGAAACCCAAAAATGGATTGGAAAAAAAAGCAAAAAATGGGCTGAGGAACCCAAAAATGAATTCAGAAACCTAAAAATGGACTGAGAAAACAAAAAATGGGCTGGGAAACCCATAATGGCTGTGGGACCCAAAAATGCATTGAGGAACCCAAAAATGGATTGAGGAACCCAAAAATGGGTTTAGAAAACAAAAAATGGTTCGAGGAATCCAAAAATAGGCTGAGAAACCCCAAAATGGGCTGAGTGACCAAGACATGGATTGAGGAACACAAACATGGATTGAGGAACCCAAAAATAGGCTGAGAAACCCAAAAATAAACTGAGGAAACACAAAAAATAGATTGACGAACCCAAAAATGGATTGAGAAACCCAAAAATGGGCTGAGAAAGCCAAAAATCGACCGGGGAACTGAAAAAAGCACTGAGGAAACCCAAAAATACATTGAGGAACCAAAAAATGGGATGAGAAAACCAAAAATGGGATGAGGAACCCAAAAAATGGATTGAGGAAACAAAAAATGGGCTGAGAAAACCAAAAGTGCACTGAGGAAAGCAAAAATGGATTGCGAAACACAAAAATGGGCTAAGAAACCCAAAAATGACCTGGGAAACCCAAAAATGGATTGAGGAACTCAAAAAAAGATTAAGGAACTCTAAAATGGGCTGTGGGATCCAAAAATGGACTGAGTAATCAAAAAATGGATTGAAAAAACCCAAAAATGGACTCAGAAACCCAAAACTGGGCTGGGAAACCCATAACGGCTGTGGGACCCAAAAAATGTATTGAGGAAGCCAAAAATGGACTGAGGAACCCAAAAATGGATTCAGGACCCAAAAGTGGGTTGAGAAAACCAAAAAAGATTCGAGGAATCCAAAAATAGGCTGAGAAACCCAAAAATGGGCTGAGTGACCAAGACATGGATTGAGGAACCCAAAAATGGATTGAGGAACCCAAAAATGGATTGAGAAACCCAAAAATGGATTGAAAAAACCAAATATGGGCTGAGAAACCCCAAAATGGATTGAGGAACAGAAAATGTGTCGAGGAACCCAAAAAAATAGTTTGAGGAACACAAAAATGGATTGAGAAACCTAAAAATGGACTGAGAATCTCAAAAATGGGCTGAGAAACTCATAACGGCTGTGGGACCCAAAAATGTATTGTGGGACCCAAAAATGGGTTTAGCAAACAAAAAAATGGTTTGAGGAATCCAAAAATAGGCTGAGAATCCCCAAAATGGGCTGAGTGACCAAGACATGGATTGAGGAACACAAACATGGATTGAGGAACCCAAAAAAGGCCTGGGAAACCCAAAAATGGACTGAAGAAACAAAAAATGGATTGAGGTACCCAAAAATGGTTTGAGGAACTCAAAATTCGGCTGACTGACCCAAAAATGGACTGAGGAACCCAAAAATGGGCTGACGAATCCAACAATCGATTTAGGAAAACCCAAAATGGGCTGAGAAACACAAAAATGGACTGAGGACCCCCCAAAACACTCAGAAACACAAAAATGGCATGAGAATCAAAAACATGGATTGAGGAACCCAAAAATGGGTGAGAAAACCAAAAATGGTTTGACCAAACCACAAGTGAAATGAGAGACACGAAAATGTGCTGAGGGACTCTGAAATGGGCTGAGGGACTCAAAAATGTATTGAGGATACAAAAATGGGCTGAGGAACCCAAAAATGGATTGAGGAAACCAAAAATGGGCTGAGAAACCCAAAAGTGCACTGAGAAAAGCAAAAATGGATTGATAAACACGAAACTGGACTGAGAAACCCAAAAATGGCCTGGGAAACCCAAAAATGGATTGAGGAACCCAAAAATAGATTAATGAACTCAAAAATGAATTGAGAAACCCAAGAATGGATTGAAAAATCCAAAAATTGCTTGAGGAACCCAAAAATGGATTGAGGAACCCCAAAAAAGCTTAAGGAACTCTAAAATGGGCTGAGGGACCTAAAAATGGACTGAGGAATCCAAAAATGGATTGAAAAAAACCAAAAATGGACTGAGAAAACCAAAAATGGGCTGGCAAGCCCATAACGGCTGTGGAACCCAAAAAATGTATTGAGGAACCCAAAAATGGACTGAGGAAACCAAAAATAGATTGAGGAAGCCAAAAGTGTGTTGAGAAAACCAAAAAGGATTCGAGGAATCCAAAAATAGTCTGAGAAACCCAAAAATGGGTTGAGTGACCAAGACATGGATTGAGGAACCCAAAAATTGATTGAGGAACCCAAAAATGGTCAGAGGAACCCAAAAATGGATTGAAAAAAACAAAAATGGGCTGAGGAATCCAAAAATTGATTGAGAAACCTAAAAATGGACTGAGAAACCCAAAAATAGGCTGGGAAACCCATAATGGCTGTGGGACCCAAAAATGTATTGAGGAACCCAAAAATGGACTGAGGAACCCAAAAGTGCACTGGGAAACCCATAACGGCTGCGGGACCCAAAAATCTATTGAGGAACCCAAAAATGTATTGAGGAACCCAAAAATGGGTTTCGAAAACAAAAAATGGTTCGAGGAATCCAAAAATAGGCTGAGAAACCCAAAAATGAGCTGAGTGACCAAGACATTGATTGAGGAACACAAACATGGATTGAGGAACCCAAAAAAGGCCTGGGAAACCCAAAAATGGACTGAGGAAACAAAAAAGTAGATTGACGAACGCAAAAATGGATTGAGAAAACTAAAAATGGACTGAGAAAGCCAAAAAACGACTGGGAAATCGAAAAATGGACTGAGGAAACCAAAAATAGATTGAGGAACCCAAAAATGGGATGAGAAAACCCAAAAATGGATTGAGGAACCCAAAAAAGGATTGAGGTACCCAAAAAAGTTTGAGGAACCAAAAAATCGGCTGACTAACCCAAAATGGATTGAAAAACCCCAAAAATGGGCTGACGAACACAAAAATCGATTGAGGAACCCCCAAATGGGCTGAGGAATACAAAAATGGACTGAGAAACACAAAAAAAGGATTGAGGAACCCAAAAAAAGACTCAGAAACTCAAAAATGGCATGAGCATAAAAAAAAATGGATTGAGAAACCCAAAAATGGGTGAGAAAACCAAAAATGGTTTGACCAAACCACAAATGAAATGAGAGACCCGAAAATGTGCTGAGGGACTCCGAAATGGTCTGAAGGACCCAAAAATGGAATGAGAGAGCAAAAAATGGGCTGAGAGACTCAAAAATGGATTGAGGATACAAAAATTGGCTGAGGAACCCAAAAATGGATTGAGGAACCCAAAAATGGGCTGAGAAACCCAAAAGTGCACTGAGAAAAGCAAGAATAGATTGAGAAACACGAAAATGGTCTGAGAAACCAAAAAATGGCCTGGGAAACCCAAAAATCGTTTGAGGAACCCAAAAATAGATTAATGAACTCAAAAATGGACTGAGGGACCCAAAAATGTACTGAGGAATCAAAAAATGGATTGAGAAACCCAAAAATGGATTGAAAAACCCCAAAATTGCCTGAGGAACCCAAAAATGGATTGAGGAACCTAAAATGTGCCTAGGAACCCCCCAAAAAATAGTTTGAGGAACGCAAAAATGGATTGAGAAACCTAAAAATGGACTGAGAAACCCAAAAATGGGCTGAGAAACCCATAATGGCTGTGGGACCAAAAATGTATTGTGGGACCCAAAAATGTATTGAGGAACTAAAAAATGGACTGGGAAACCCATAACGGCTGTGGGACCCAAAAATGTATTGAAGAATCCAAATGTGGGTTGAGAAAACCAAGACATCGATTGAGGAATCCAAAAATGGATTGAGGAACCCAAAAATGGTCTGAGGAACCCAAAAATGGATTGAGGAACTCAAAAAAGACTCAGAAACTAAAAAATGGCATGAGAATCGAAAAAAATGGATTGAGGAACCCAAAAATGGGTGAGAAAACCAAAAATGGTTTGACCAAACCAAAAATGAACTGAGGGACCCGAAAATGTGCTGAGGGACTCCAAAATGGGCTGAGGGACCCAAAAATGGAATGAGAGAGCAAAAAATGGGCTGAGGGTCTCAAAAATGGATTGAGGATATAAAAAAATGGGCTGAGGAAGCCAAAAATAGACTGAGGAACCCAAAAATGGATTGAGGAAACCAAAAATGGACTAAGAAACCCAAAAATGGTCTTGGAAACCCAGAAATGGGCTTGGAACCTCAAAAAACGGACTGAAAAACCAAAAATGGCCTGGGAAACCCTAAAATAGATTGAGGAACCCAAAAATGGATTAAGGAACTCAAAAATGGGCTCAGGGATCCAAAAAAGGACTGAGGAATTCAAAAATGGATTGAGAAAGCCAAAAATGGACTGGGAAACCCATAACTGCTGCGGGACCCAAAAATGTATTGAGGTAGCCAAAAATGGACTGAGAAAACCAAAAATGGTTCGAGGAATCCAAAAATCGGCTGAGAAACCAAATAATGGACTGAGTGACCAAGACATGGATTGAGGAACCCAAAAATGGATTGAGGAACCCCAAAATGGCCTGAGGAACCAAAAAATGGATTGAGAAACCCCAAATGGATTGAGGAACTTAAAATGGTTTGAAAAACCCAAAAATCGGCTGAGAAACCCAAAAATGGGCTGAGGGACTGAAAAATCGATTGAGGAACCCCCAAAATGGACTGAGGAACCCAAAAATGGATTGAGAAAACCAAGAAATGGTTCGAGGAATCGAAAAATAGACTGAGAAACCCAAAAATGGGCTGAGGAACCCAAAAATGGATTGAAGAAACCAAAAATGGGCTGAGAAAGTCAAAAGTGCACTAAGGAAAGCAAAAATGGATTGAGAAACCCAAAAATGGGCTGAGAAACCCAAAAATGGGCTTGGAAATCCAAAAATGAGCTTGGAACCTCAAAAACGGACTAAGGACCAAAAATGGCCTGGGAAACCCTAAAATCGATTGCCGATACCAAAAATAAATTAAGACACTCAAAAATGGGCTGACGGACCCAAAAATGGACTGAGAAACCCAAAAATGGACTGAGTGACCAAGACATGGATTGAGGAACCCAAAAATAGACTCAGAACATCAAAAATGGGCTGAGAATACAAAAAAAAAGGATTAAAGAACCCAAAAATGGGTGAGAAAACCAAAAATGGTTTGACCAAACCAAAAACGAACTGAGGGATTCCAAAATGTGGTGAGGGAACCAAAAATGGAATGAGAGACCAAAAAATGGTCTGAGGAATCGAAAAATGGACTTAGGAACCCAAAAATGGATTGAGGAACCCAAAAATGGGTTGAGAAACCAAAAAATGGTTCGAGGAATCGAAAAATAGGTTGAGAAAACCAAAAATGGGCTGTGTGACCCAGCCATAGATTGAAAAACCCAAAAATGAATTGAGGAACCCAAAAACGGTCTGAAAAGCCTAAAAATGGTTTGAGAAACCCAAAATTGGATTGCGGAACCCAAAAATTGGCGGAGTGACCCACAAATGGGATGAGGAACCCTAAAAATTGAGTGCCGAACCTAATAATCGGTTGAGAAACTACCAAAATGGGCTGAGGTACCCAAAAATAGAATGAGAGAGTAAAAAATGGGCTGAGGGACTCAAAAATGGATTGAGGATATAAAAAATGGGCTGAGAATCCCAAAAATGGACTGAGGAATTCAAAAATGTATTGAGGGACCCGAAAATGGATTGAGGAACCCAAAAATGGGTGAGAAAACCAAAAATGGTTTGACCAAACCGAAAATGAACTGAGGGACTCCAGAATGGGCTGAGGGACCCAAAAATGGAATGAGAGAGCCAAAAAGTGGTCTGAGGGACTCAAAAATGGAATGAGGATATCAAAAATGGGCTGAGGAACCCAAAAGTGGGCTTGCAAACCAAAAAAATGGGCTTGGAACTTCAAAAATGGACTGAGAAACCAAAAACGGCCTGGGAAACCCAAAAATGGTTTGAGGAACCCAAAAATAAATTAAGGAACTCAAAAATGGGATGAGGGACCCAAAAATGGACTGAGGAAAGCCAAAATGGATGGAGAAAACAAAAAATGCATTGAAAAAACCAAAAAACGGACTGAAGAACCCAAAAATGTAATGAGACACAAAAAAATGAGCTGAGAAACACAAAAAAAGGGCTTGGAATCCTAAAAATGTCCTGGGCAACCCAAAAATGGATTGAGGAACCCATAAATGGGCTGAGGAACCCAAAACATAGATTGAGGAACCCAAAAATGGTTTGAGAAACCTGAAAAATGGTCTGAGAAACCAAAAAATGGGCTCAGGGACACAAACTGGCTTGAGGAACCCAAAAATAAATTGAGAAACCTAATAATGGGCTGGGCAACCCAAAAAAATGAATTGAAGAAGCCCAAAAACGGGCTGACTGACCCAAAAATCGATTGAGGAACCCCCAAAATAGGCTGAGGCACCCAAAAATGGATTGAGGAACCCAAAAATGGTCTGAGGAACCCAAAAATGGATTGAGAAACAAAAAAACGGATTAAAAAATTCAAAACACGGACTGAGGATCCCAAAAATGGATTGAGACACACAAAAATGGGCTGAGAAACACAAAAAAAGGCTTGTAATCCAAAAAAATGGCCTGGGAAACACAAAAATGGATCGAGGAACCCCCCAAAATGGGCTGAGGGACCAAAAACGAACAGAGAAACGAAAAATGTCCTGGGCAACCCAAAAATGGATTGAGGATCACATAAATGGGCTGAGGAACCTGAAAAATAGATTGAGGAACCCAAAAATGGATTGAGAAACCTAAAAATGGACTGGGAAACCAGAAAATGGATTGAGGTACCAAAAAATGGTTTGAGGAACACAAAAATCGGGAGAGAAACCCAAAAATCGGCTGGGAAAGCAAAAAAATGAATTGAATAACCCGGAAAATGGGGTGACGAATCAAAGAATGAATTGAGGAACCCAGTAGTGGGCTGAGGGACCCAAAAATGTATTGAGGGACCCAAAAATGGGCTTAAAAACCCCAAAATGGGCTGAGGGATGCAAAAACTGACTGAGGAACCCAAAAATGGATTGGGGAACTCAAAAATGGATTGAGGTAGAAACCAAAAATGGGCTGAGAAAGCCAAAAATGGGCTTGGAAACCTAAAATTGGGCTTGGAACCGCAAAAACCGACTGAGAAACCAAAAATGGCCTGGAAAACCCAAAAATGGATCGAGCAACCCAAAAATAGACTGAGGAAACCAAAAATGGATTGAGGGACCCAAAAATGGGTTTAGAAATCCAAAAATGGTTCGAGGAACCAAAAAATAGCTTGCGGGGTAAACCGATTCCTCTAGCAGCCAGACCCCGGCTTTTTACAGTCATGCGGAAGAGCTGTGGCAGAGACGGCAGAAGAGAGCAGCGAAAGCATGGTTCCGAGGCAAGAAGCAGACTGGAAGGCGTACCTGTGTGTGATGAACAGATGCCTGACGAATATATTGACAAGGAACCGATTTCAGATCGAAGAGTACACAGAAAACCTTATCTCTCCATGTTCTGTGCATCCAGAGTCTGCTGAGAAAGCCCATGTTAATATGAATCGCTCGTCACTGGACTGCTACCAGTTCGTTTGATTACTTGTTCTGCGCAGACGAAGGCAGAGGATGATCTTGCAAGGTGAAACATTTCTCGTCTGACAGGTTTTCTTTTTTGAGCAACATCTAGACGTTTTACAGTGATTCCGCCGCAAACTGCTGAGATGGATGAAGATTCAAATGACTGCTGCTATCGGAGGGAAGAAGACCGACTGCATTTCTGTGTCTTTGAAACGGGTGCACGAAGAAAACTTTTGACAGCAACACGTTTCAGCGCTAGCAGTTCGCAGACAGCTTTACTTCTTAGTGTAAAGAACCCGTGAAGCCGGAGTCTGCTGAGAATGCCCAGGAATGAGCAGGAAGCTTGATCGAATAAGCAAGAGCGCACAGGTTCGAATAAGCAAGAGGCACAACCTCCCTGGAGGTTGCAACGTCCGCTGCTGAAGGAGCTTGCGGGGCAAACGGTTTCCTCTAGAAGCCAGACCCCGGCGTTTTACAGATATGCGGAAGACCTGTGTCAAAGAGGGCAAAAGAGAGCAGAGAAAGCACGGTTCCAAGGAAAGAAACAGACTGGAAGGCATACCTGTGTGTGATGAACAGATGCCTGACGAATATATTTGCATGGAACAAATTTCAGGTTTAACCGTATACAGGGACACTTATCTCTCGATGTAAAGATTCCGTGCATCCCGAGTATGTTGGGAAGCACATGAAAATATGAATCGCTCATCACTGGTCTATTACCACTTCGTTTGATTAATTGTAGTGCACAGACGAAGGCAGAAGGTGAGCTTGCAGTGTGAAACATTTCTCGGCTGACAGGTTTTCTTTTCTGAGCAACATCTACACGTTTTACACTGATGCGGCTACTAATTGCTGTGATGGATGAAGATTCAAATGACTGCTGCTATCGGAGGGTGTGAGCGGACAGACTGGTTTGCTGTGGCTTTGAAACCAATGCACGAAGATAACTTTTGACAGCAACACGTTTCAGCGCTAGAAATTCGCAGACAGCTTTACCTCTTAGTGTAAAGAACTTGTGCAGCCGGAGTCTCGTGAGAATGCCCAGGAATACGCGCGAAGGTTGCTCGACTCAGCAAGAGCACACAGGCTCTCTACCCGTTGGTTTCAACCTCCGCAGCCAAACGAGCTGGCAGGGTAAATCTTTTTTCTTCTAGCAGGCAGACCCCGGCGTTTTACGACCATGTGGAAGAGCTGTGCGAGAGATGGCAGAAGAGAGCAGAGAAGGCACGGCCCCGAGGCAAGAAACAGACTGAAAGGCATATCTGTGTGTGATGCCTGATGAATATATTGACAAGGAACCGATTTCAGATCTTATAGAACACATGAAAATCTTATCTCTCGATGTAAATGTTCCGTGCATCCGGAGTCTGCTGAGAAAGCTCATGTTAACATGAATTGCTCGTCACTGGACTGTTACCAGTTCGTTCGATTACTTGTTCTGCACAGACGAAGGCAGAGGATGATCTTGCAGGGTGAAACATTTCTCGGCTGACAGGTTTTCTTTTCTGAGCAACATCTAGACGTTTTACAGTGATGCCTCTGCAAACTACTGAGATGGATGAAGATTCAAATGACTGCTACTATCGGAGGGAATTAGCAGAACGAATGGTTTTCTGTGTCTTTGAAACCGGTGCAAGAAGAAAACTTTTGACAGCAACAAGTTTCAGCTCTAGCAGTTCGCAGACAGCTTCACCCCACTTAGTGTAAAGAACCTGTAGAGCCGGAGTCTGCTGAGAGTGCCCAGGAATGTGCGCGAAGCTTGCTCCGCGAAGCAAGAGCACACAGGCTCTCTACCCGGAGGTTGCAACCTCCGCTGCCGAAGGAGCTTGTGGGGTAACCGGTTCCCTCTAGTAGCCAGACCCCGGCGTTTTACAGTCATGCGGAAGAGCTGTGCCAGAGACGGCAGAAAAGAGCAGAGAAGGCACGGCTCCGAGGCAAGAAGCGGACTGAAAAGCGTATCTGTGTGTGATGAAAAGATGCCTGACGAATATATTGGCAAGGAAGAGATTTCAGATTTAGCAGTACACAGAGACTCTTATCTCTCGATATAAAGCTTCCGTGCATCCCGAGTCTGCTGGGAAGCACATGAAAATATGAATCGCTGATCACTAGACTATTACCAGTTCGTTTGATTACTTGTACTGTGCAGACGAAGGCAGAGGATGAGCTTGCAGTGTGAAGCATTTCCCCTCTGACAGTTTTTTTCTGAGAAGCATCTGTCTAGATGCAGAGATGAATGAAGATTCAAATGACTGCTGCTGCTATCGGAAGGAAGGAGCAGACCGACTGCTTTTCTGTGTCTTTGAAACGGGTGCACGAAGAAAATTTTGACAGCAACACGTTTCAGCGCTAGCAGTTCGCAGACAGCTTTACCTCTTAGTGTAAAGAACCTGTGAAGCCGGCGTCTGCTGAGAGTGCCCAGGAATGCGCAGGAAGCTAGTTTGACTAAGCTTGAGCATACAGGCTCTCTCCCCGGAGGTTGCAACGTCCGCTACCGAAGGAGCTTGCGGGGTAACCGGTTCCCTCTAGCAGCCAGACCCCGGCGTTTTACAGTCATGCGGAAGAGCTGTGGCAAAGACGGCAGAAAAGAGCAGAGAAGGCACGGCTCCGAGGCAAGAAGCGGACTGAAAAGCGTATCTGTGTGTGATGAAAAGATGCCTGACGAATATATTGGCAAGGAAGAGATTTCAGATCTAGCAGTACACAGAGACTCTTATCTCTCGATATAAAGCTTCCGTGCATCCCGAGTCTGCTGGGAAGCACATGAAAATATGAATCGCTCATCACTGGTCTATTACCACTTCGTTTGATTACTTGTAGTGCGCAGACGAAGGCAGAAGGTGAGCTTGCAATGTGAAACATTTCTCGGCTGACAGGTTTTCTTTTCTGAGCAACATCTACATGTTTTACACTGATGCGGCTACTAATTGCTGTGATGGATGAAGATTCAAATGACTGCTGCTATCGGAGGGTGTGAGCAGACCGACTGGTTTGCTGTGGCTTTGAAACCAATGCACGAAGATAAATTTTGACAGCAACACGTTTCAGCGCTAGAAATTCGCAGACAGCTTTACCTCTTAGTGTAAAGAACTTGTGCAGCCGGAGTCTCATGAGAATGCCTAGGAATATGCGCGAAGCTTGCTCGACTCAGCAAGAGCACACAGGCTCTCTACCCGTTGGTTTCAACCTCCGCAGCCAAACGAGCTGGCAGGGTAAATCTTTTTTCTTCTGGCAGGCAGACCACGGCGTTTTACGATCATGTGCAAGAGCTGTGCCAGAGACGGCAGAAGAGAGCAGAGAAGGCACGGCCCCGAGGCAAGAAACAGACTGAAAGGCGTATCTGTGTGTGATGCCTGACGAATATATTGACAAGGAACCAATTTCAGATCTAATAGAACACATGAAAATCTTATCTCTCGATGTAAATGTTCCGTGCATCTGGAGTCTGCTGAGAAAGCACATGTTAACATGAATCGCTCGTCACTGGACTGTTACCAGTTCGTTCGATTACTTGTTCTGCGCAGACGAAGGCAGAGGATGATCTTGCAGGGTGAAACATTTCTCGGCTGACAGGTTTTCTTTTCTGAGCAATATCTAGACGTTTTACAGTGATGCCTCTGCAAACTGCTCAGATGGATGAAGATTCAAATGACTGTTGCTATCGGAGGGAATTAGCCGACCGAATGGTTTTCTGTGTCTTTGAAACGGGTGCACGAAGAAAACTTTTGACAGCAACACGTTTCAGCGCTAGCAGTTCTCAGACACCTTTACCCCATTTAGTGTAAAGAACCTGTGGAGCCGGGGTCTGCTAAGAATGCCCAGGAATGTGCGCGAAGCTTGCTCCGCGAAGCAAGAGCACACAGACTCTCTACCCGTAGGTTTCAAGCTCCGCGGTCGTACGATCTTGCCGGCTAAATTGTTTGTCATTTAGCAGCCAGATCATGGCGTTTTAGTGCAAGAAGAGCTGTGCCAGAGACAGCAGAAGAGAACAGAGAAGGCTCCAAGGAAGGAAGAAGACGTTTTCCAGTGATGTGGCTGCTAATTGCAGAGACGCATGAAGATACAAACGACTGCTGCTATCGGAGGGAATGAGCAGACCGGAAAGTTTTCTGTGACTTTGAAACCGGTGAACGAACAAAACCGTTGACAGCAGAGCAGACCTTTCAGAGCAGACAGACCCCGGCGATTTACAGCCATGCGGAAGAGATGTGGCAGAGACGGTAGAAGAGAGCAGAGAAGGCACGGCTCCGAGGCAAGAAATGGGCTGAAGAACCCAAGAAAGCATTTACGAACCCAAAAATTGGCAGAGGTACTAAAAATGGACAGAGGAATACAAAAATAGACGGAGGGACTCCAAATTGGCTTGAAAAAAAAAAAAGGCTGAGAAACACAAAAATGCATTGAGCAGCCCTAAAATGGGCCGAGGGACCTAAAAATGCCTTGCACAAATAGAAAAAGGGTCGAGGGACGCAAAAATGAACTGAGGGTACCAAAAATGGGCTGAGGCACCCAATAAATGGATTGAGGAACCTAAAAATGGGCTGAGGAAACCAAAAATGCATTGAGGAACCAGAAAAAGGGTCGAGGGACCCAAAAATGGATTGAGGGACCAAAAATGACAGGTCAGAACCGAAAATGACATGAGAAACAAAAAAATGGGCTGAAAAACCCCAAAATGGGCTGAAGACCTAAGAAATGGGCTGAGGAATTAAAAAATGGACTGAGTGAACCAAAATGCATTGAGGAACCCAAAAATGGATTTAAGAACCTAAAAATGGGCCGAGGGACCAAAAAATGCATTGAGGAACCAGAAAAAAAGCCGAGGGACCCAAAAATGGATTGAGAAACCAAAAATGGGATGAGGGAGCCAAAAATGGATTGTAAACCCCAAAAATCGGCTGTGGGACAGAAAAATAGATAGAGGAACACAACAATAGACTGAGGGACTCCAAAATGGCTTGAGAAACCAAAAAAATGGGCTGAGAAATGCAAATATGGATTGAGTAAACCAAAAATGGGCTGAGGAGCCCCAAAATGGTCTGAAAAACCCAAAAATGGATTGAGTGACCCAAAAATGGGCTGAGGAACCAAAAAAATGGGCTGAGGAAACCATAAATGGATTTAGGAACATAAAAATGGGCCGAGGGACCCAAAAATGCATTGAGGAACCAGAAAAAGGCCGAGGGGCCCAAAAATGGATTGAGGGACCCAAAAATAGGCGGAGGGACCCAAAAATGGAGAGAGGAACACAATAATAGACTGAAGGACTCCAATCAGTCCTGAGAAACAAAAAAATAGGCTGAGAAACAAAAAAATGAATTGAGAATCCTCAAAAAGGGCTGAAAGAACCAAAAATGGATAGAAAAACCCCAAAATCCATTGAGAGACCCCAAAAATGCATTGAGAGACCCCAAAATGGAGTGAGGAAACAAAAAACAAACTGAGGAACCCAAAAAATGGGCTGAGGAACGTAAAAATGGATTGAGGAACCAGAAAAAGGGCCGAGGGACCAAAAAATGGATTGAGGGACCAAAAATGGGCGGTCAGACCCGAAAAAGACTTGAGAGACAAAAAAAATGGTCTGAGAAACCAGAAACGAGTTGAAGGCCTTAAAAAAGGACCGAGGGACCCAAAAATGGATTGAGAGACCCAAAAATTGGCTGAGGAAGCCAAAAAAAATTGAGGAAACCAAAAATCGGCGGAGGGACCCAAAAATGGACAAAGGAACACAAAAATAGACTTTGGGTCTCCAATCTGGCTTGAGAAACAAAAAAATGGATTGAGGGACCAGAAATTGGCTGTCAGACCCCAAAATGGCTTGAGAAACATAAAAATATGGTGAGACCCCCAAAATGGGTTGAGGGCCTGAAAAATGAGCTGAGGAACCCAAAAATTAATTGAGGAACCAGAAAAAGGGCCGAGGGACCCCAAAATTGATTGAGGGACGCCAAAATGAACTGAGGAAGCCAAAAATGGATTGGAAAACCCAAAAATCGGCCGCGGGACCGATAAATAGACAGATGAACACAACAATAGACTAAGGGACACCAAAATGGCTTGAGAAACCAAGAAAATGAGGTGAGAAGACCAAATATGGATTGAGGAACCCAAAAAAGGGCTGAGAAACCCAAAAATGGATTGAGCGACCCAAAAATAGGCTGAGGTAACCAAAAATGAATAGAGGAACCAAAACATGATCTGAGAAAATCAAAAATGGATTGAGAAACAAAAAAAATGGGCCAAGCAACCAAAAAATGCCTTGAGGAACCAGAAAAAGGGCCGAGGGACCCAAAAATGCATTGAGGGACCAAAAATGGGCGGTCAGACCACAAAATGATTTGAGAAACAAAAAAATGGGCTGAGAAACAGAAAAATGGATCGAGGGAGCTGAAAATGGGCTGAGAGACCCCAAAATGGATTGAGAATATAAAAAAAATTGGCTGAAACCCAAAAATGTTTTGAGGAACCCCAAATTGAGCTGAGGAACCCAAAAAAGTGTTGAAGGCCTAAAAAATCGACTGAGGAAGCCAAAAATAAATTGAGAAACCCGAAAAAAGGCCCGAGGGACCCAAAAATGGATTGAGGGACCCCAAAATGGGCTGAAAAAGACAAAAATGGATCGAGGAACACAAAAATCAGCGGAAGTGCCACAAAAATGGACAGAGGAACACAAAAATAGACTGAGGGACTCCAATCAGGCTTGAGAAAAAAAAATGGGCTGAGAAACACAAAAATGCTTTGAGCAAACCAAAAAATGGGCTGAGAAACCCAAAAATGGATTGAGGAACCTAAAAATGGGCCGAGGGACCCAAAAATGCATTGAGGAAGCAGAAAAAGGGCCGAGGGGCCCAAAAATGGATTGAGGGACCAAAATTGGGCAGTCAGACCACAAATGAGATGAGAAACAAAAAAATTGGTTGAAGGCCTAAAAAATAGGCTGAGGAAGCCAAATATGGATTTAGAAATCCAAAACAGGGGTCGAGGAACCCAAAAATGGACCGAGGGACCCAAACATGGGCTAAGAAACACAAAAATAGATGGGCGAAACCAAAAATGGGCTGAGGGACTCCAAAATGGCTTGAGAAACAAAAAGAATAGGCTGAGAAACACAAAAATGGATTCAGGAACCCAAAGATTGGCTGAGGAACCTAAAAATAGATTGAAAAACCCAAAAATGGACTGAGAGACCCCAAAATGGACTGAGGAAATAAAAAAACAGATTGAGGGACCCAAAAATGGACCGAGGAACCCAAAAATGGTTTGAGAAATGCAAAAATGGGCTGAGGAAACCAAAAATGGATTGAGGAACCTAAAAATGGGCAGAGGGAACAAAAAATGCATTTAGGAACGCAAAAATGGGCGGTCAGTCCTCAAAATGGCTTGAGAAACAAAATGTTGGCTCAGAAACCCAAAACTGGATTGAGGAACCAGAAAAGGGGCTGAGGGACCCAAAAATAAGTTTAGGAACCAGAAAACAAGCCGAGGGACCGAAAAATGGATTGAGGGACCGAAAAATGTGCTGAGGAACCCAAAAATGGATTGAGGAACAGAAAACCGGGCTGAGGGACCTCAAAAATGGCTTGAGAAACAAAAAAAATGGGCTGAGAAAAAAAAAAAGAATTGAGGAACCCAAAAATGGTCTGAGAAACACAAAAATGGCTTGAAAAACTCCAAACCGGACTAAGAGACCCTAAAATGGACTGAGGAAACCAAAACCAGACTGAAGAACCCAAAAATGGACTGAAGAACCCAAAAATGGACTGAAGAAACCAAATATGGTCTGAGAAACCCGAAAATGGATTGAGTGACCAAAAAATGGGCTGAGGAACCCAAAAATGGATTGAGGAACAAAAAATGGGCGGTCAGACCCCAAAACGACTTAAGAAAAAAAAAAATGGTCTGAGAAACGCAAAAATGGGTTGAAGGCCTAAATTATCGGCTGAGGAACCCAAAAATGGGTTGAGAAACCCGAAAAAAGGGCCGAGGGACCCGAAAATGGATTGAGTGACCCCAAAATGGGCTGAAGAAGCCAAAAATGGATTGAGGAACCTAAAAATCGGCGGACGGACACAAAAATGGACAGAGGAACACCGAAATAGACTGAGGGACTCCAATCTGCCTTGAGAAACAAACAAATGGGCTGAGAAACTCAGAAATGCATTGAGCAACCTGAAAATTGGCTGAGGAACCCAAAAATGGATGGATGAACCAAAAAATGGGCTTAGAAAACCAAAAATGGATTTAGACATCCAAAAAAGGGGACGAGGAAATCAAAAATGGACTGAGGGACAGGAAAATGGACTGAGAAACACAAAAATAGATGGGCGAAACCAAAAATGGGCTGAGGGACTCCAACATGGCTTGAGAAACAAAAAAAATGGGCTGAGAAAGACAAAAATGCTTTGAGCAACCCGAAAATGGGCTGAGGAACCAAAAAATGGATAGAAAAACCAAAAAATGGACTGAGAAACCCAAAAATAGATTGAGGAACCAAGAAATGGGCCAAGGGACCCAAAAATGCATTGAGGAAGCAGAAAAAGGGCCAAGGGGCCCAAAAATAGATTGAGGGACCAAAAATGGGCAGTCAGACCACAAAATGAGTTGAGAAACAAAAAAAATGGGCTGAGAAACCAAAAAATTGGTTGAAGGCCTAAAAATTGGGCTGAGGAACCCAAATATGGATTTAGAAATCCAAAACAGGGGTCGAGGAACCCAAAAATGGACCGAGGGACCCAAACATGGGCTAAGAAACACAAAAATAGATGGACGAAACCAAAAATGGGCTGAGGGACTCCAAAATGGCTTGAGAAACAAAAAGAATGGGCTGAGAAACACAAAAATGGATTCAGGAACCCAAAGATTCGCTGAGGGACCTAAAAATAGATTGAAAAACCCAAAAATGGACTGAGAGAACCCAAAATGGACTGAGGAAATAAAAAACGGGTTGAGGGACCAAAAAATGGACTGAGGAACCCAAAAATGGATTGAGGAATGCAAAAATGGGCTGAGGAAACCAAAAATGGCTTGAGAAACAAAAAGTTGGCTCAGAAACCCAAAAATGGGTTGAGGGCCTAAAAAAAGGCTGAGGAAACCGAAACTGGATTGAGAAACCATAAAAAATGGATTGAGGAAACCAAAAATGGGCTCAGAAACCCAAAAATGGACTGAAGAACCCAAAAATGGATCGAGGAACCTAAAAACCGGTTGACAAAACCAGAAATGGATTGAGGAATCCAAAAATAGTCTGAGAAACCCAAACATGGGCTGAGTGACCAAGACATGGATTGAGGAACCCAAAAATGGATTGAGGAACCCAAAACCAGAAATGGATTGAGGAACCTCATAATGGGCTGAGGAACCCAAAAATGGATTGAGGAACCATAAAAAATGGGTTGAGGAACCCAAAAATGAATTGAGGAACCCAAAAATCGGTTGAGAAAAACAGAAATGGTTCGAGGAATCAAAAAATAGGCTGAGGAACCCAAAAATCGGTTGTGAAAAACAGAAATGGTTCGAGGAATCAAAAAATAGGCTGAGAAACCCAAAAATGGGCTGAGTGACCAAGACATGGATTGAGGAACCCAAAAATGGATTGAGGAACCCAAAAATGAGCTGGGAAACCCAAAAAGGGACTGAGGAAACCAAAAAATAGATTGACTAACCCCAAAATGCATTGAGAAACCTAAAAATGGACCGAGAAAGCCAAAAATAGATAGCGGAACCCAAAAATGTGCTGCAAGACCCAAAAATGCCCTGGGCAACCCAAAAATGAATTGAGGAACCCAAGAATGGATTGAGGAACCCAAAAATAAATAGAGGAACTCAAAAATGGATTCGAGGAACCCCAAAATGTGTTGAGAAAACCAAAAATGGTTTGAGGAATCAAAAAATAGGCTGAGAAACCCAAAATTGGCTGAGTGACACAGACATGGATTAAAAAACCCCAAAATGGGCTGATGGACCAAAAAATGGATTGAAAAAAAACCAAAAATGAATTGAGGAGCCCAACAATTGACTGACTGACCCAAAAATGTATTGAGGAACCCAAAAATGGATTGAGGAACCTAAAAATGGGTGAGAAAACCAAAAATGGTTTGACCAAACCAAAAATGAACTGAGGTACCCGAAAATGTGCTGAGGGACTCCAAAATGGGCTGAGGGACCCAAAATGGAATGAGTGAGCAAAAAATGGGCTGAGGGACTCAAAAATGGATTGAGGATATCAAACATGGGCTGAATAAACCAAAAATGGACCGAAGAACCCTAAAATGGATTGAGGTACCCAAAAATGGTTTGAGGAACCCCAAAATCGGCTGAGAAACCCAAAAATGGACTGAGAAACCCAAAAAAAGGCTGGGAAATAAAAAAATGGATTGAAGAACCCCCAAAATGGGATGACGAACCCAAAAATGAATTGAGGAACCCAGAAATGGCCTGAGGGACAAAAAAATGTATTGAGAGACCACAAAAATGGCCTTAAGAACCCCAAAATAAGCTGAGGGATGCAAAAATGGATTGAGGAACCCCCAAAATGTGCTGACGGACCAAAAAAGGAATTGAAAAAACCAAAAATGAATTGAGAAGCCCAACAATTGACTTACTGACCCAAAAATGTATTGAGGAACCCAAAAATGGATTGAGGAACCCCAAAATGGGTGAGAAAACCAAAAATGAACTGAGGGACTCCAAAATAGGCTGAGGGACCCAAAAATGGAATGAGAGAGAAAAATTGACTGAGGAACCCAAAAATGGATTAAGGAAACAAAAAATGGGCTGAGAAACCCAGAAGTGCAATGACGAAATCAAAAATAGATTGAGAAACACAAAAATGGGCTGAGAAACAAAAAAATTTACTGAAGAACCCAAAAATGGATTGAGGAACCCTAAAATGGTTTGAGAAAACCAAAAACAGTTCGAGGAATCAAAAAATAGGCTGAGAAACCCAAAAATGGGCTGAGTGACCAAGACATGGATTTAAAAAACCCAAAAATGGATTGAGGAACCCAAAAATGGTCTGAAAAGCCTAAAAATGGGCTGAGAATTCCAAAATTGGATTGAGAAACCCAGAAATGGGCTGAGAGATGCAAAAATGGATTGAGGAACTCAAAAATGGGCTGGGAAAGCACAACGATGGAATGAAGAACTTCAAAAATGGGCTGACAAAACGAAAAATGAATTGAGGAACCCAGAAAAGGCCTAAGGGACCAAAAAATGTATTGAGGGACCAAAAAAAATGGCTTAAGAATTCCAAAATAAGCTAGAGGGATGCAAAAATGGATTGAGGAACCCAAAAATGGGCTGATGGACCAAAAATTGGATTGAAAAAAACCAAAAATGAATTGAGGAGCCCAAAAATTGGCTGACTGACCCAAAAATGAATTGAGGAACCCAAAAATGGACTGAGGAACCGAAAAAAGGATTGAGGAACCCAAAAATGGGTTGAGAAAACCAAAAATGGATTGAGGAATCCAAAAATAGGCTGACAAACCCAAAAATGAGCTGAGTGACCAAAAACATGGTTTGAGGAACCCAAAAATGGATTGAGGAAACAAAAAATGAACTGAGGAAACCAAAAAAATGGATTGACGAAACCAAAAATGCATTGTAAACCTAAAAATGGACTGAGGAAGCTAAAAATAGATTGCGGAACCCAAAAATGCGCTGCAAGACCCAAAAATGTCCTGGGCAACCCAAAAATGGATTGAGGAACCCAGGAATGGATTGAGGAACACAAAAATAAATAGAGGAATTAAAAAATGGATTCGAGGAACCCAAAAATGGGTTGAGAAAACCAAAAAAGGCTCGAGGAATCCAAAAATAGGCTGAGAAACCCAAAAATGGGCTGAGTGACCCAGACATGGATTGAAAAACCCAAAAATGGACTGAGGAACCCAAAACCAGAAATGGATTGAGGAACCCCATAATGGGCTGAGAGACCCAAAAATGGATTGAGGAACCATAAAAAAAAGGCTGAGAAACCCAAAAATAGGCTGAGTG